>BMAO01037131.1:0-11543 GCA_019973975.1 Trichonephila clavata
TTTTTTGAAGCTCTTTTCGAAACCCAATTTCAGTGGTAATTTGTTTCTCGACACAAAAGAATAAAGTGTACTTGTGATGTATTGAGCCTAAAGTTCTCAATTCCCGTAAAGAGAGCAAACGCAGGGATTTTCTAAAAAGGATTCTTGATATTCTCCGAGTCATTTACTTTGAACTTATAGGACAGAGATACTTGTATTTTGCTGACTTGCTATTTAGCTTCATTGAAAATTTATTCTGCAGTTATTAAATTAGTTTCCCAAAAAATGTTTCTAATGTGGTATTATAAGTACTCGTTCGGATTTTAAATTGAGGGTAAAGGTGATTGCGTGTTTTTGACACTTTGCTACAGAACTTTTCTGAGATTTTTTGACACTATACTTCCGAGTCTCCCGTCAAAAGGACAAAAGTGTGTTTCGCCGACTTCTAACCCTGTTTCGGAAGAAATTTTTGAGTCGCGGCCAGCGGGCAGAGATAGCCCGCTGGGTCCAGAGCCACGCCATGGCCCGCCAAAAGACTTCTGATAAAAATCGTGCGAGGAGCAGAAAAAAGGAACGAAGCCGAGATTCGGACGAGGATAGGAGGCACCGTCGGAAAGAGCGAAGGAGCCACGAAAGGAGGGTGTATGAGAAAGTGAAAAAGGTAATTTTTGTTTTTCTTTTTTTTAAGTGACAAATGATGTATAAAATATTTTGAAATTTTACGGGTGTCTTAAAATTGTGGAATGCGCGGATTTTTTTTTTGTCATGATATTTAAATCTGTTTCCGACTAAGTATTGCTCAGTTAGGAGGTTTATTTTTTTTGTTCATTAGATTCTACCTTGCCCGTGAAAAAAAATTCTCCATCTGGATTCTAGACTTTTCCCTACCTCCTTTTTTCAATTCCTACTATAAGTTCACATTCTCTCCCTATATATGTATAACATGTCTTGTTCAAATTTTCAATCGTTAATAAAATACTTTATATTCATCCAACCAAGTTCAAATAAATTGTTTTAAACTTGTAGGGGATGACACTTGATGTTAATGCAGTTTTTCAAATATAAATTTATTAATTAAATTTTATTTTTTTAACTTTAAATTTATTTTCTGTTATTTATGTTGTAGTTACAATTAGCTACAACAGATGGCGCCAGTACGTTTTTCTTACGAAGTAGGAATGAAAGTTAAAAAAAAAATTATATTTGTCATACATAATGTCTGACCTACGTGTATGTGCAGGCGAAAAAGTACATTTCCCACCGGTTTTTGTGCATTAACAATATACATGAATTAATAGTGAATTTCCTAATGCGCAAAGAAATTTAATAAAAACTAGGGGGAGGGGGCATTACCCCTGTTTGCCTAACGGCGGACCAACCTCAATTGTACATACATAAAGCAATTCTAACTTCGAAGATGTCATTGACTTCGCCTTTTAGAATTTTATATAACTTTTAATTAATTACTTTAATATAAGTTTTATTAATAAGACAACAACTATTACTTATCAAGCGAGATAATTTATTAAATAAAATAATAAATTATGAATATATATAAAACATTGATAAAAAATTATTCTACTATTTATACTTATTGCTCAAATCGTAAAACTGTAATTTACATGTATGATGTAGCTCTATCCCCCCCCCATTACATTTTAAGCTATAAATTCTTACAAAATTCTATATTTTTATGCATATCCAATTTTATTCATAATTGGCTGTAAAATCTGCAATACATCGTCACGTTTAACTATTTTTGCACGTTCATGTAAAGCCTCACCATGATCATAAATGTAAATTTATCCAAACTGTGGTTTTGCTATATTCTGTTGTAAAGATGTAGTTGCTCTTTTATTAACTATATCTTGTGCATAAATACATTTATTACAGTATCGCGAAACGCTTTATATATATATATATATATATATATATATATATATATATATAGAAAGAAAATTTGCAATAAAAAATTTAATTGCTTAAGGAGATATCGTTGTAAAGTGTGATGACTTGAATAAGCTTATCAAAACAATTTGTTACAGATGAAAATTAACTTGAATATTTTTACAATCGTTCCGAGATTGATATCCCATTTAGTCTCTTTTACAGTAAAGTTTGGCCCATCTCAAACATCCACCTTATCATGAGAATCACGTGAAGTCGATACCTATTTATCGGTAATAGGGGTCAAAGTCCTTCGGCTTCGCTGATCGACTCTAGTCGTAGGTGGGTTTCTCGCTGTATATCGCTAGAAAGGCCTCTGAATGGTTTTCTGTCGCAAATTCTCACGCCATGCCTTTTAGAGCCTAGGTTGCTCTTGGTTCTTCTTTTCGGCTCTCCTTTAGCACTTGTCCGTCGGCTCCTCAAAGCGTGGGAACCCTCCGACGCATAACGTCAGCTGTCCTCCTCCAGACACGCCGTCCTCCAAGATGCGGGAGAAACGGAAATTCCACACAGGCCGGGGAATATGTCCACTCTCGGGTTCTAAGGAATGGTCGTGGGAACAGAAGTCAGAATTCTTGACCACCCATTTAGACTACTTTTTTCCAGGAATTAGGGAAAGGAAAGCGGCCACATCACAAAAGGCAATATCACTAAATCGTGATGCGTCAAGTTATATATCGTATATTCAGCTGAAATATATGGAAAAAATAGATTTTTGTATAAATGCATTTTTTTCGCTTTTTTATAATAAAAAGTTATTAAATACATTAAAAATATGAATTATATGCGGAATTTGTATACATAAATATTAAAAACTTATTAATATTTTGAAAATGTTTTTTTAAGGGTTTAAAAACTCACAAATGATTTTCCTATGCGAAGTTGTGTTTAATCTTAGTCCTAACTCTACGCTCTATTGTTTGACAGTTCTTATTCTCCTTTGGTCACTATAGCCTTACTGTAATGATATGTTATTGATGTATAATTTTCAATTTCTTAATAATTGAAGAAATTAGAGGTTCTTTTGGAGAAAAACACATTGCGCTCTTGAATTGAAAAGGGCTTATTAGATGGGGGAGGATAAGCACTTGGGGGAAAAAATTCCTGAGTGGGGGAAATTGTTAAATTTTTGGATTAAATCTAAAATATTAATTTTTAAAATTGAACTTCAGTTTAATATCATAATCAAATTTAAGTTTGATGAGGTCGAATCCTTTTTGCAGTCGATAGTTAATTATGTAAGAAATATGTGTGATGCGTTTCTAATTTATTCAATTTTTGTTATTCATTTTTGTTATTCATAATTTACTATTTTATTTAAAAAATTATCTTGTTTTATAAGCAAGAGTTGTCTTATTAATAAAATTAATATTAATGTAATTAATTAAAAGTTACGTAAAATTCTAAAAGGTGAGGTCAATGCCCATCTCTGATATTTAATTGGTTTATGTTAATTAAAAAGAGAATAGTAAAATAATTAAAGAGGAAACTAGTCATCGCGAATTAAATGTAGAACGAGTGAAAAAGAAATTATTTTGAAACAGGAAAACAGTCTGCAACTTATTCAGTATTTAAAATTAAACACAGTAAAAGAATACATTTGACTTTTTTTTTCTCGCTAACAAGCCTGAAGATGGCTTACAGTGTTTGAACTGTGAACAGAATTAAGTTAGAATCTCGCCGTAGGGTGCCAAACGCCGCTTGAGTGTTAAATTCTTTTATTCTGTTTAAAAATATTATATTTTTGTTTAATTTTTTTTGGAGGAGGTGTTTAACTTTTAGGGTATTTGAGTTTTTGATAGGGAAAAAAAAATGATACTTCGTAACTAAATGTTTTTAAAACTAATTGTTCTTTTGTATTTAAATAATCTAAGTTAATTTAATTGCTTGCATATACTTTGAAGTTAAAATAATGACGATCAGTTTGCTTAGTTCAAGTATGTGATGCAAAATGATTGTATGTTGGCTGGGAGAGATGTTATTTTTATTTCAAGTGGCTTTTTTAAAGCTTGAAGCTTGTACTAATCTTGATGGTTTAAAGTTTTGTATCTTTAAATGACATTTCTGTTTACTTTTTATTCGTTTTCAAATACAGTCAAATCTCTATATAACGAACCTCTATTTTGCAATTTTTTTTCCCTGTAACCAAGAACATTTTACTCTTTTCGTCGTAAATTAACCTCCAAATAGCGAAGTGCATTTTCTATTTAACGAAATTTTCTCTTGTGATTCAATTTTTTTTTTGGAGTTTACTCCTTAAGAATCGATTTTCATATAAAGCCCACGGCATGGAAATATTATGTGGAGTGACGCTTTAAAAAGAAGCGTTACGTGCGCTTCTGTGCGCGCGCTAAATATCTGCCCAAAGAAAGAAGGAAGTTTCTACTTTTTCTTCATTTTTAAAATTGCAATCTTTCTTTTCCTACTAAAATCAGACAAAAAATAATAACAGAATCGGAAAGACCACTTATTTCGCCACGATACGGTATAATTTTTTTTACGAAATTTTGCATTTTTTACGATTTTTTCTAAAATGAACCAATATTGATGTTTTTTATGAAAACAGTTTTTCAATCGTTCTGTACGAATTTCTTACCATCAGAATGTATCGAAATTCTGTACTAAAAAGTTCATACTTTGTTCTTTTCGAATCAGTGATTTAAAATATAAAATACCGATTTTTTTTGAGATTTTCCAAAAATATTCAAAATTCTAACTAATCATTGAATAATTTCGTTATTTATAAACATAAATCACACGAAAGTTTTTGTCTTAGTGCCAAATGTTGTTATCCACGTTTAGTTCAAAGGTTGAAAAAATTGCTTTAAAAATTACGGATTTAAAAAAAAATTGTGTATTTCATCTAATACACTTTTTACAAAAAAATCATTTAAGTAGTTTTTTTCCTTATATTTTTTGTTTAAAAATTTCTGGGACTTGTTATCTATGAGGGAAATTTGGAGAGTATATTTACAATAAATTTTTCATCGCTCCTGAAGAACTGTTTTGCTCTTTGAGACTGATAGCATAGAACTCCTCGAACTCCGATCTGCGGAACAATACATTGAAGGAACGTTATAGCTTCAAATAGTTTAACTATTATCGACTAATGCATTATCCAGACTAAATATGTTTAAATTAGTACTGATTCTCCGTTTAATCACTATCGATTATTTATGATCAATATTTTCGTAAAACATTGGTAAAAAGTAGCGAAAATCTCTTGCTAATCGATTCGAATCAATAATCGATTCTTCTTGCAACACATGCTAACTAAAAGTGAACATATATATATTCCATGGAATTTCTTTTATTATTTTTGTTTAGGGGGGATAATTTTATTTGTCCCCTGGATTTTCTCATAGTTTTCTTTTTCAAAGTTGTTTTTTTCTCTCTTTTAAATGTTTAAATTCATTATTTTCGAATTCAAGACAAACTTGCTTAAACAACTAATCTTTTATTATATTTTTTGTTAGTTGGACATATTTTGTTGTGAATGAAGACTAATTTATTTGTGAATGAAGACTAATTTATTTGTGTAAAATTCTAATTTACGTAAATATTCTTTATTTTTATTGGCTTTTCAAAGTTCTGCCAAAGTATAAAAATCGCATTATTTTGCCACAATAGCATTAGGAATTTTTCTCAATTCGGGTCAATTGAAAAATAAACCGAATAATAAATTATTTAAAAAACAATTTTAATCCAAAAGAAATGAAACAAATTTTAGAATTTTTGACGCAGTTTAAATTATTTTGTTTAAAAAAATGAAGCATATAAGTAAATGTTACATTTTTAAAATTCTTTAAAAAATTTATTGTGTAAATAAAACGTTTTTTTTTATACAAAAATAAAAAGCAAAAAAATGGAATCTTTTACAGAATAATGGCGCGAAATTAATGCAGCAGACGATAAATTTAAGTTTAGAAAATATTTTAACCGAATAATAATAAAACATATGCTTAAACAATTTTTTAAAATGAAGAGTACGTAACAACAAAATGATTATAATTTTGCTCGACGTTCTTATTTTTCTATTTTTAATAGCTACAATTTTTTCTTCGTGAATGCTTAAGTTTTAATGAATTTATTTCATTTTTAAAGATGTCTTTTATTTGCTAGGTTAAAAAAAATCGGAATTTATAAAGAGTATTTTGTCGATAAAAAATGATTTAAAAACCTATTTGTCTTCATAAAATCTGAATAAAAATTTCTGATTCTAGTAAATAAGTAAATAATTGGAGAAATGTTTCTTTAATTATGGTCAGAAGAAAATTAAAAAAAAAATATTTTTAGAGTTTTTTTTTTGTTACTTAATACCGCATAATGTATTTGTTCTTGAATTTAACGAAACATAGGATTATATATATATATTTGTATGCTTAATGTATTAAGTTTTTCAATGGCAAATTAAAAAAAAAGACAATCTAGTTTACGTGTTATTCTTTTTTCTTACTTTGAATATTCTATAAATTAAGAAGAATATTTTTGAATTTAACAGAGCATTTTTAAATTTATATTATGGAATTTTAAAGCTTGTTATATCGTCAAGTTTAAAGTAGCGCATTTATGTGAATTTTCAGCGGAACAATATGTTTAAAGGTTTAATAATTTTTCTTTGCTTTTATTATTTTTCTTGTATTTCTTTTGAATAACTGCAAATTACTTAATACTTCTCATATTCTGAATAATAATTCCATAACTATTATGTTATATTAATGCTAGGGAAATAAAAAAAAAGTTTTCACCCTTTCGATCATTCCTTTTTTGAAAAATTTCGCAATTTCCCCCATCCAAGCTAAGAATACAACTCCCTAACTAATACAGTCTCTACCGCATCGATGTTTGTGAAAGTTAGTTAAAACTCTTAACTATCAACTACCGCTTATTTTTTTCCTCGAGCACCTCACCTGATACGATACTTTTCTAAGCTCGAAAACACCCGAACTTTTCCCATTCTCTCCCTGCAATCTAGTTTCCGCAATTTGCTCCCCCTCCTGTAGTTTCGGCTTTTCCGTGTTGCCGTGAAGCCGCCTTTACGCTTTCGCCCCGACAGCCAAAAGTTATCTGCGAATTGTCACTTGTAAGATGGCTTTCCGGTCGATTGCGGGCACTGGACCACAATCCTATCAGGACCCCTCAAGGCAGGAAGTTAATTAGTTTCCTTCCTTTCCTCCCACACTTGGCGACCCCTCTTAATCTCCCCTTTCGGTGTCTTTGGTTCCCATGGCGACTGATTATCGCCTCCTGGAAAAAGAAGGCTTAACTTTGTATTTGTGATTAGCCCGCGCCGGAGTTACGGCTAAAGGTGTGGCAGCTTGACATGAAGTTTGAGGGCCTTATAATGAAGGGGTAAAGTGTATGTTGGTTGATCCCCCCCCCCTTGTTTCCTTTTTCTAAAGAGGGATTTGCCGAAATATTCGATTATGGCTGGCTTGTTTTAGCTGTAATAATACAGACGGGAAAAATCCTTTCCGGGATCTTTAAAGGTGACACTTGGAATCTCATCGGGAATTGATTTGCAAATAAAAAGAGTGAACAAATTTTATTCCGATACGTTCCCTCGATAAAAGCACGATTATTTTTTTTAAAAAACGGTTTTTAGTGCTTTGATTTTGAAATTTTAATGTTAGAACGTTTTCAGTTAACGTCAGATGTGTTGATTGTTGCGATTTTAGTTCGGGTTGATAAATTCGAATTTAATTATAATTTATTTTAACACACTTACTGCCCTTTAATGGTAAACATTGAGAGCTCATGAGATATACATAACTCTAATTTACAATCATCATTTCGTCAAAAACTGTTGCTAAGGGTTTTTGTACATTTTAATCGTGAGATCCTCAAAATGATCTCTTGGTTTTGTCTTTGTGACCGCGGTAGTCAAGGGATCGGATCATGGCTAGCGTGTCAAGAGTTCGAGCCCAGTACCACTGAAGACCAGCCGTGTGGGGGAGCGATGCACGTTAAATCTGTCGAAAGCTCAGACGTCATCCCGTTGGTGTGGAAGTCAGGAGAAGGGAGTGCCAGCTCATCGCCAAAAGCCTTCAAGTAGCTGAATAGAGGGACGTTAATATTTACCGATTGTCTTGGTGGGCCGCTATTCGCTCACCCCTGGTTTAAACACTAAAATTCAAAAAGCTGAAATAATAACATGAATAAATTCAACAGGTAGAATTTTATTTATATGTGTGTCATTGTGAGAAGATTGTTCTTTACCCGGGGAAAAATAGCTTTTTGACTAGATGAAAGATATATATACTTATAATATACTGTAATTATACACAGAACCCCAAGAGAAATAAATACAAGTAATTATCTATTTTAACACTCATTTATTAGCTTCACCTGTATGTAACGGAATCTTTGAACTCTATTTTTACCCACTTTAAAAAGGTCAGAGTGATTCGAAATTTTGCACACTTGTCAAGGACCGAAGGCAATACAATTGTTTTCATAATTTTGTTCCATTTTCCTGATCAGGATCATCAGGATTAACGATTTCTCATTCCAGATTTGGCGACTTATTCCAGATCCCATTTCCATACTTGACGACTAAAATATTAAGTTACAACTCTAAAACGAAAACGCTCATGGTTAATATAAATTCAGCAAACCAGAAAAAAAGTCTTTATCCTCTTGTACGATCTGTGGATTGAAACACCATTCATTGCTTCACTTTACCAAAACAGCTGAGAATTGATTCAGAGGTCTCGCCAGTTTCAATAATTTCTCACAAACTCTTCGATTCAAAACGTGTTCTTTTATGTCTAATGCTGATTTAAGTTTCAGAGACAATATTGAGCTCTTTTTAGTGAGAAATGTCATTGACTTTTTACACTTTCTTCCACATTAAATATTTCTAACTTAGCTCTTCCAGATTTCCTTTAGTTGGCTGATCCTACATTTTGCAAACCAGGCCGTTTCGACGCACTGATATGCCAATGGGTATTCCAGATTCTAAAAAAAATGACGCATTTAAGATTAATTCATCGGTAATAGTTTAAAAAACTAAAAAAAAAAAAAACCACGCTTTTATTGTAGATCGAATTAAAATATGAAAAATAAATTATAGTTTAAAAAAAATTTATATAATACGCTTTTATGTTTAATCGAACTGAAAAGTTAAAAAAAAAAAATCTTAATATCAGAACAAAATGATGAATGAGAGAAAATTAATGTTATTATGGTATTAAAGCATGGAGTGCTGTGTACTACATTTTTACACTAACTCAACATATCGGAATAGAATTAGTAAGGAATTATAAAAATTATAAAAAGTAATATCGAGCACCCTACGCTTTTCCCATAATGACATTAACTTCGTTTATAATTATTTTATTCTTATATTAAGAATTATTTTTTCTTTTTAGTTCGATTGACCATAAAAGCGTGTTTTTTTAGTTTTTTAAAACTATAATTTATTTTAAAATAAAGATATTTAATTACCAAGTTCGAGAATACTTAAAGTTTTTTATATATTTTTTTTATCTCCCTTAAGGTATCCGACTGTTGCGACAACTTTTTTTTCTTTAAAGAAAGGAGATATGGGAATTTTTTTGTTATTTTTTAGATTTGTTTAGTGCATTTTTAAGAAAAATGTTGCTAAAATTAAGAAGAGAAAAAGAAATTATTATTACTAAAAATGGGGAAAAATAAGTAAAATTTGACAAAATAGCATAAAACGCGGCCCATTCAGCACCAAAGGTTTATGAACAAATTTTCAATTTTTTCATTCTCTAATATGTTTGCTAAATTATTCAATTTTGAAATGACCTTCAGGATAAGAGATATTTTCTTTTTTACAAAAACTAGAGTTCTTTATCTCGTTACTATATGAAAATGCTTAAAAAGACAGGGATTATATTCACATAAAAGACTGTAAATTTTGTAATAAAACAGTGATGGATACATCTGAAGGTTAAAACAATTTTACTATTATACAGAACTTACAGAAAAAATTTCAGTTATGTTCAAAATTTTTTCAACAATCGCTGACCCCGTTTGATTATTTTCAAAAAATCACATTTCGAGTCAAACGCGTTTTAAAGTATGACATCTTGCTTAAAGTAATGGCATCTGCTTTGACTAAAACACTTGTAGTTTTTGTTCTAGTAAACGGAAAATAATAAACTTGTTATTTTTTATAAAGCTAATAAGATGGCCCATAAAATAAAACCATAAAAAAATTGTCAATTTTTTGGCAGAATTCACAGTTTTAGGGTAGTCGGATACCTTAAGGGTCCATGGACCTCTAGTCTTTTTAACCTTCTATCGAGCGCCATCAATACAGAGCAATCCATTCGCCCTCTACATATTTCTTCATCCTACATTAATGAAGAGTTTGCTATTAACCAACCAACCCAAAACCATCACCTCAAATCCTAATAACCACGCACCGACCCCCTGAGCCACTTCTTCGGATTACTATCACCCTTTTAGCGCCCTTCATTATTCAAGGTCCATAAAACAACTGCTCGGAATTATTAAGAAAAAGATATTTCACCGCTCGTAGCAGCCGCTTTCCCTCTTCATATTGTCTTACTGCGAAGTCGGCGTCTTTATGCATTTTGCCCATAAAACGGATTTTGATGTCGTTATGAACTCTGTTTTAGATGCTTTCCCCCATCCATCATGTAGAGGAAGCTAATTTAGACGTTTCATTGCCCGGTTTAGGAGTTTGGGTTATGTTCGTGAATATTTAGAACCCCCGCTATTTCTTCGCGGGATATGTGGTTTTACTTTCAGAAATTTTTGGTTTGCTCTTGTTGTCTGATGTTTGCGTGTTGGTGATTAATTTTAATCTGAGGAATTTATTAATCGTTTTTAGTGCTGTTATCTGTGGATTATAAAATGTCCAGAGTATTTATTGTTTATTTAATGATGGTATTTTTATTAATGAGATATTTAAAGAGCGACATATTTGGAAAGATTCATTTTTTTTTTCTATAAAGAGAAAGCTAATTGTTGAAAGGAAGGAACCCATAAATAGTTTATATTATTTTTGGTACGTTATTAATTAATTAAAAGAATTTTATTTTACATTCAGTGAAATTTTTCAAATGTTTGATTTACATCAGCTTGGAATTTTTTTTATGATGCGAAAAATGTGTGTTACTTTAAACAATGCAATGTTTTTTGGAAAAAATAGGGTGAATTTGCACAAGTTTGAGAGAGATTTTAACTAGGTATAGTATAAAAATTTGCATAATGAATTTATTTCGAGAGTCCTTTTTTATATGAATTTGGTTTTGGGGTTCAGCAAAGTGAGTTGCTGGTTTTATCGAAGAATTGTGTTAATACTTTTGGTGTTATCTATAGTTTCTGAAGAATTTCTTATACATTTCTTTACTACGTGTTTTTTTCGAAAATAAAATAATTTTGTATAACATTCTTTTTGCTGTAAAAAACCACGTTATTTTAAAAAAATGTCTTATTTTCCGTGCGCTATAATTTACATTTCTTCAAAAACAATCATGCCGGTATCTGCTGCAGTGCTTCTCAAACTTTCAATACTTGCGACCCAATATTCAATCATAATTTTCATCACGCCCCCCTACAAACAATAACAATGTTTGAATTCGATAATACAATACTTTGACACAAAAGCTACAGTA
>BMAO01037132.1:0-204237 GCA_019973975.1 Trichonephila clavata
AATAACAAAGAAATGCTTGAATTATTATGAATTTTTATCATTCCATCTATATCCTACTGATTATTAAAGAATTGGAAAAAAATAACATGATTGATATTATTTTGTAAATTCTAAAATAATACAGAATCCTTTTCAACGCTTCAAAGAATAAAACCGCAAATATATTACTTCCACAATTTTATACACACAAGGATTATTTGAGACGGACTATAGTTTTTTTAATCGTGGTAAAATAGCGAGGACGACACCCAAGATGGCATTCCTTCTCCAAACTTCCACGCGACTCTAACGGGAAGACTTTGAGCCATGACGGATTTACCATTTGCATCAACCATATTGTGTAAATTGTTCGTTTCAAATAGTTGCTATTGCGTCGATTCCTAATCTGATATTTAAAATAATTTTTTTTTTATTTTTAAATGAATCGATGAAATGCAGATAGAGCATCAACAGAAGTACGATGCACTTTTGTTACTTAGCGCAAATAATTACTTGATTATTTGCTGGGTATTGAGAGCGCCAACTTAACCACAGGTAAAAATTGGAACAATGTATCAAGTTTTGAAATATTACTGCTGTAATAAGATATTATTTTGGTGAGAATTTAAATGAGTCAATAATTTGGTTCCAGGTGGGAGTAAATTATTAATTTTATAAACCTGAAATTTTGAATGATTAACAATTTTAACGGAACTGTTAATTTTAAAAATTGGGAAACAGAAACAGATCTATGTGCTCTACTGCCATGATTTTGAGAGCACCCGAGAGATATAGTTACATTGATGTCACAATATAAAACTACACTAATACTATTGGCGACATACCTCGTAGTTTTGAAACATGGTCAAGTGACTTGGTCGACACCTGAGCTAGAATATTCTCTTAACTTCCACTCCAAACACACAGGAGGACATTTGAGCCTCGACATATTTAACGTGCATCGGCTCTTTGTACATGGAGTATCTTCAGTAATGCTAGGCTTGAACTCATGACACGCCAGTCACAAGTCCATTACCTTAACCACTAGGCTACCGTAGTTGCTTGAGATCTCCTGGTCAATAGGTTTTTTTTTCATTGAAGTTTCCAATAACAGACTTTTTAATTCATTATTTATCTAATTAAAGAAATTATTAGATTTTTTTTTAATCTTTTCCCTGGTGAGCCCTGTTGAAACTACAGGATCATTGGCAAATGTTTGCATTAAATATTATTATTTAGATTAGAATTGCCGGCTGGGTGGCGTGGTTGGTTTGTCACTGGCTTTCTACACCCAAGGTTTCGGGTTCGACCCCAGCCCAAGTCGGTGGATTTTCTTGATGCAGAAAATCGACAGCGGCCATATCGTATGATTATACGGCATGCGAAAGATCTTTAGAGTGTCTGTTTGCTTGGATGCTCTCGACAAAATTAAATCCTAGTACAAAGTTCGCATTGCCAAGAGCTCAGGTGCCTCCCTCTATGGAGGAAACTGGGCGTCAAAATTGCTTGCTGTAATTGGTATCGCCTATATGGTGCAGCTCTAAAAAGTGGTACCTGCTCCTGGGGAATGTAGTAGATCTGCAAAGGTTTAAATACCAATGCGCAGCCCATTAAAAAAAGATTTAGAGAATTGGTATAATACTTTACAAATAAAGAGGTATGAATGAACTTTTGAAGAGGATACTATAATGACCGAAAATAGTAAATACCAATAGATTTATATTATCGAAGGTACTTAGGCGACTAATAAAGTTAAGGGGGAGCTACGGAAAATATGTTTAGTTTAATATATTAGTGTATTTTTAATATATATAAATTTTCATAGTAATTATATAACTAATGTCTTCTACAAATTCATATAGAATAGGGTGAAGTAGTATTTTAATAAGTAACATTTGGAATTCATTAAGTAAAACTCTTCCCAATATTTCACAGGAGGTGGAGATGAGACAAATATCTCGATATGGTTTAACGGACGACTACTGGCCACAAACCTCCTAATTTTGAACCGCGCCCAAGTAACGATGGTGATGTCTAGTGAGTGAAATATTAACGTCGCACTGATTAGCAACACGAGGCTTTTGGTGACGGACCGCGTCATTTGAACCATGGTGAAGTGACGTGGACGACCCTGAGCTGTCACCCTCTCTCCTAATTTCCAAACCACACTAACGGAGGACGTTTGAGCTCTCGACAGATGTAACGTGCATCGCTTCCCTACACGGCGGTCTTTAGTGGTGCTGGGATCGAACTCATGACACGCTAGCATGAACCGATGCCTAGACCACTTGGCTACCGCAGCACAAGTTGATGTCTAAGCGGAATCGTACTCTACAACCTTCCAATTCACTTCAACATGAGTGAGTGAATATTAATGTCACACTGTTCAGCTACACGAAGTCCTTTGGCGACAGACCTCATTATTTTGAACCACACAGCTATAAGTCCATTACCTTGACCACAAGGCAACCACAACCACCACGCCAACGTGAACATTTTGCGCAATGACAGATTTATCGTGCATCGGACCCTGTACACGGCTGACTTCAATGACACCTGAACTCGGGTCCATAACTTAACGACCACGAGTTCGCACCATGACAGCTCAGTCGCCAATTCACAATTTTGAGCGATGGATCATGACGAGGTTTCTATACGAGTCGGCACCCAACATTCTGTGCAGAGATATATCTAAATCATTCATATCTAATATCCATTTTTAAAAAATTAGTGAATTTCACACAATTTGTGAAAATATCCTTTTAAAAATTTCTTCTAATCTGAGACTGACTCTGCAATGGATGCTGCGTAAAATAGTTCGCAGGATTTGGTGCTGCCTTTCCTCATAGACATTTAACCATACTTAAAATGCTTCGATATTCTTTTCTCCCTTATTTGCAATCCAAGTTAAAACAGATTAACTAGATGATACGATGCAGCTTGCTCACTTAGCTCTGATCATAATGTTACGCCACACTTTCTTTGAATGAACACACAGAAATGGTATTTTTGAAGCGTTAGGGAAAGTTGAATCAATAAACCAATAAAGTAAAGAAACAATCACTATTGAGTTAAAACTGTATGAGTTTGCTATAGAATCTGTTAAATATAATTATTTCATGGTTCATCATTTATGCCAAAGATAATTATTTCTTTATAGAGACATATATACAAAATCAAACTTAAACATGCATTTAAATATCTTAAGATTAAGTAGAAGATGTAGTTGGATTCCAAAAAATATTGACTCGTAATAGTTTTTCAAACTGTAAAGAAATATGTTGTGATGCTTAAGAATCATTGCTTGATTTTATTGGCATTAAAATATTGTTTGTATAAAGGATTGTTAATCAACTCGCTTATTTTAAATTCTTGTAATTTAATACTTTATTAGTATAATTTACAGTATTTATAATTGTCGATACCTTTTCACATATGCAGTAAGACAGAACGCATTATATGTGGAACAAGTTTGATTTCACGGGCAAGAGCAATAAAGGAATCACGCCAAGCACGCTTGTTGCCGCTGAAACTGAATCCAAGATGGCGGCCTAACGGTTTCAAACCGTCAGGAAGTTAATTTTAAAGAAATGTTTTCAAAAACATTGAAATATATTTCAAATTAATAAAGAACGAGATTGGGAATAATCAAGATCAATCAATAAATAATGAATATCAATGTAATATAGTAAAAAGTTGCATGTGCTAATAATAATACTTGCAGTATATAATAAATCTTATAATTTAATAGTAATTATATGTAATATTCTTATAGTATAATTTAATAATAATTATATATAATAAACATAATCTAATTAATAGTGACAAGTAATAATAGCTTAATAGAATAATCACCTATCGTTAATAAAACTACATACGAATATTCATATATAACAATGATAAATATGTAATATTTATAAATAATAAAAAATTATAAAAAATAGCTAATGTTAACGCATAATATATATAATTGTATTTTTTTATTATATTAATAAAATAATTCCAATGCAATGAAAATTGGTAAATCGAATTCAAATAGTCTGAATTTCTTTTAAAATTAATTATAAAAACGTTATCCCCATGTGTGACAACCCCCCATTACCAAACAATAAAAATATCAAGGTAGTTAACCATATTGTAATGTTATCGCTCACCTTGGAGAACATAAACAACTTGGCGCCTTGCTCGGTGATATGAAACTAGCACCTTAGATAGTTTTGATTTAATAGTTTTAATTTTATTGTATTTAAACATGCCTTTGAATAAAATGCAGTTATACCAAAAGAGGAATATAAAGTGGTTTGACAAGAAATATTAAACGATTCCCTTGCTAAGTCTCACTAACCAGGGAAAAGTCGTAAATCTTCCTTGTGCGGCCAAGTACAGTTTGAACCATGGACGGTAAAGTTCCTCCGCCCGGAGGTTGGGGACCAATGTTCTACGGCAAAGAAATCAGGGGAAGCAATTAAAAAAATTAATCTTACAGAAAAACTGTTCTTGTTTTTTTCTTGTTACTGTTTTATTAGGCATCCTATCATCTCAATATGTGTTGAAAAGTGTAAAAATGTCAGTTTTATTTTAATACAATACTTTAAATTTTTACTATAAAAATTTTTAAATACCCAAGTACAGCTACGAGCTTAACATACAAAAATTGTTTTATTTTCATCTTTACCGCATCCCAAAATCTTTCTCCCAGGGATAGGTTTTGCCATACCGACGGGAAAAAATTCTATCCACCCTAATATGCGGATGCAAACCGTCGCATTTTGATGCTACTCTTTTCCTTAAAATAATATTTTCCTCAATAAACAAATAAATGTAAACAAAGACAAAGTCTACCAATCAACATTAAAACATTTTATTCAGTCTTTTAATAAAATCCAAATAAAGCCTAAAACAGTGGAAAAAATTCTAAAGGAAAATAACCAATGTGCTCCTGCAATATTGTAGATTGCTGCTTCTCCTCAAGAGTTGAAGACAGTTTCTAAGCAATTAATGAGATCAGGGTTCTTCACTCGTAGGGGAGTCCACACAATTCTTTCAAATAAATTGTAAATTTTGTCCTTTTTGAAACGTAATTGGTGTCCTTTAGGAAATCTGTGCCAAAGATATTTCATAAGTTGTATATAATCAAAATCGTGCCATCTTACTCGTATTCTTTCATATATCATAAAATTCAACACATTTCGATAGTTATAATGAGAAATATAATTCCAAAGTGGAGTTACTATATCTGGAAATAGAGGGTGTAATGGAAAACGTAAAAATGATTTAATTACCCATAAGCGGTGGAAGTCACTTAGAGAATGAAATAAAGATTTGATTTCCTTAATATCCATTTCAGCGAAACACAAATACAAATCAAAGTGATTCACTCCGTTGTGGGTTAAGTTGTACAACAAACACCAATACTGTCCTTTTGGTTCTAATTCCTTAAAATAGTAACGTAGACCTAAATGGTTCTCACGGAAATAATTTTCATATTCGTAATAATGAAACATTTGTATTGAATTAATTTTTTTACAAAGACTTAATCTATCAGTTCTATACTTCATGCATTCAATTTTATCGTATTTTCGAGTTATACTCTTTCGTTCAACAGATGGCAACTTTCTCCATAGTTCTTGAGCATGGTCATCAAAAAAATACTTGCAAGACAAGTCAAATCGTTCTTTGATTTTTATTTTGTTATCTTGAATTAACCTTTGGGCAGTTTCAAATGTGTCAATTATTCCGTAAGAACGCCAACATAATGTTCGAAGGAAATAAAGATCTTCTCCGTGCAATATGCCGCAATGATTGAAAAACCATTCTTGAATCTCGAAGTTCAAGCTTTTAATTATTCCGAATATTTGTTTTTCTATAGAATGTGGAATATCCAATCCTGACAAAAGGCGTTTAGTAGTTGA
Source organism: Trichonephila clavata (assembly GCA_019973975.1). NCBI lineage: Eukaryota > Metazoa > Arthropoda > Arachnida > Araneae > Nephilidae > Trichonephila > Trichonephila clavata. The sequence continues at coordinate 5,892 of BMAO01037132.1, forward strand.
AGCTATTTTTCTGGAATATTTTATTGTTACATCAGATTTAGGAGAAGAGAAGCATTTACGTTCTTTTACACGAAAAATAAGCGAGTATAGAATCTTCTTCGCTATCCGTACCAAAACAGTAAGTTGGAGTGAAGGCCAGAATTTTATGTTCATGATACAATGAATGTTTGCTTTTGTAAATGAAGTTAAATCTTATTTGAAACTTTCTTGGGAATGGCACAAAAAATAAAATTCCTTATTGGAAGATTTTTGTACGATATTTCTCTATAATTCTTTATTTTGGAATTGGCTGGAAAAAAAGAAAAATGCATGTAGTAATCTAAAATGCTACTGCTAAAAACAGACAAATTTACGTAAACAGCTTTACCAATTTCTTTTGATGGACTTTTCACACATTTTTAACTTATCATACCAACAAATTATTCAGAAATATATAAATATTACAGATGATTTTTTAATTATTTTACCCTATGAAGAATACGTAAATTACATTAACTGCTTTAAAGATTACTTTTGATAAATTTTTCACACGTTTTTAACTTATCCTACAACAAGTTATTCAGATATATATAAATATTACGGAGGATTTTTTTAAATATTTTACCTATGAAGAATACGTAATTACATTAACAGCTTTAAGATTACTTTTGATAGATTTTTCACTCGTTTTTAATTTATCATACCAAAATTATTCAGAAGTATATAAATATTACGGAGGATTTTTACTTATTTTACCTATGAAGAATACGTAAATTACATTAACAGCTTTAAGATTACTTTTGATAGACTTTTCACTCATTTTTTTTATATAACTTATTATACCAACACATTCAGAAATATATCAATATTGTAGATGATTTTTTACTTATTTTATCCTATGAAGAATGCGTAAATTACTTTAACAGCTTTAAAAATTACTTTTGATAGACTTTTCACTCGTCTATCTTTTTATACCAAACAAGTACGCAAATATTAAAAAATTATTTTTAATGATTTTACCCTATGAAGATTATATATATATATTATTTGCCTACATCCCTAGGGTATTCTTTAAGGTGATATAATAAACAACTTACATCATATATGCTTCACCGTAGTAATCAAAATATAAAGGAATAATAGTTAATATCTTCATTTGTTGGAGCAACAAAAGGAATAATAGTTAATATCTTCATTTGTTGGAGCAACAAAAGGAATAATAGTTAATATCTTCATTTGTTGGAGCAACAAAAGGAATAATAGTTAATATCTTCATTTGTTGGAGCAACAAAAGGAATAATAAACTTTAATGAGGGGAGCTGCACATTGATCGTTCAAATTCATTTAACTTCATTTCTAATTTATTTTTAGATGTATTTTTAAAGTTAATGCGTGAGTGAGTGAATATTAACGTCACACTGTTCAGCTACAAGGGGGCTTTTAGCGACGGACCGCGTAATTTAGAATCATGGTCAAGTGACGAGGACAACAACTGAGCTGTCACCCTCTCTCCTCTCTCACCAACGGGAGGACGTTTAAGCGCTCAACAGATTTAACGTGCATCGCTCCCCTACACGGCGGGTCTTCAGTGGTACCGGGCTCGAACTCACGACACGCGGCTACCGCGGCCACTTGTTAACGTCGCACGTTGAAGCAATGCCGGAGCTATTGGCGACTGATCTTGAAAAATTAACCCTCGGTCAAGTAACGAGGATGGTATCTGAAACGGCACACCACTCTCCGAAAATTCACACCCCATCAACGTGAGAACTTTGAACCACGACAGATTTAAAAAAACATCAGCCTTTCTACACGTCGGTATTCTGTGGATTCAGAACTGCGACCCGGAACACAACGCCGGTCACGAGCTCGTAAAAATGACGACAAGTCTACCGTGGTTTGTGCATTTTTAAAACTGTTTGTGTCAAGCACATTTCTCAAAAATATTTTTTTTCAAACAAAAGAAATACTTTAATGGTCTTCAAAATGATTTTTTTATTGAGAACATTTATTAACCCCGTGCACCACACAATGTATCACACGGGGGCTTACTACACAAAAATGAAAGGATTACAACAAAAACATCCATGCCTTCTCCAGGATTCGAACCCAGTCCCTACGGTACCACAGTCAGCGTCACTAACCACCACTATACCAGATGGGTGGCTCAAATTAAGTTAAATCTCTAGATGCAAATTATGATGTAGCGGCCGCGGTAGTCAAGTGGTCAAAGTATCGGATCAGGTCATGAGTTCGAGCCCAGTACCACTGAAGAGCCGCCGTGTAGGAGCGCGATGCACGTTAAATCTGTCGAGAGCTCAAGCGTCCTCCCGTTGGTAAGGTGAGTGGGGGCCAGCTCGGTTGTCGTCCTTGTCACTTGACCATAGTTCAAAAGTAAGAGGTCCGTCGCCAAAAGCCTTCGTGTAGCTTAACAATGTGACGATAATATTCACTCACTGTGATCATGAGTTACTTACAATAACCAACGGCTATCACAGCTTCGCTACTAGTTACATAAATTTGCGACAAAAGATCAAGTAAAAACTATGAAACTTACATAAGCGCAAATCCTTGCGAAGTGTTTAATGTGGATCAGGTCCTTAATTCATTCACACAAAGGTATGTTTAAAAGAATGGGAGGTTCAATAAACATTTAGACTTGAGATGGTTCGATTCGTTTGTAGAAGGGCAGTGTACATACTTGAATATCTGAGACAGAAATACGTCTGTTAAACTATTTTCATTTGACTTTTGTTTATGCATTAACTTAGTACTACAGCAAGGTGAGAGTGTGACCACGGTAGCTTAGTAATTATGATCGTGATTTTAAGGACAATGTGTCAGGAGCGAGTGAATATTAAAGTTACACTGTTCAGCTACTCCAGGGCTTTTGGTGACAGACATAACCATGTTCAATTCTCGAGGGCGACACCTGAGCAGGCATCTCCTTATCCTAACTTTCACACCACACCAATGGGAAAATGTTTGAGCCTCGGCATATTTAACATGCATTGGCCTCCTCTGCACGGAGGGTTTTTAGCGGTACTAGGCTAGAACTCATAATACGTCGGCCACGAATTCTTGACCACTGGGCTATCACGGCCTTCCCAGCCCTCTGAGTTTCAATTTTAGTGCCAATGAAAAGCAACAGTGGGGAGGGATTGATGCATGTTAAATCTGAAATTGGCGTAGTGTGGTAGTTTGAAGAGGAGGTTGCCAGCTCAGGTGTCGTCCTCGTAACTTGACTTAAAATGGCGAGGTCCGTTGCCAATAGCATTCATGCTGTCCTTTAGACAAGTTCTACTTTGTAAACAACAACATTGAGTGGAACCCTCACTTACTTCCGGGGTAATGTTAATCTATGGGAAAACATCGAAATGCAACTGAGTTTTTCAAACTTTTACTGCAAGTTTTTGAAACTTTTTTTGCACTATATGGATAGAAGATGATCTGTCGATTTCAGATTCATGATTTTATAGTATTTATTTCAGTACCTTTTCTAAAATATCTTGTTAATTTTTTAGCTCAAAGCAATGGAGATTTTGCATTAACCGGAAGAAGAAAAGGGTACTAATGACTGTAACGCCCCCATAGTAAGCTTTACGGTAGAACTTGTCCATAGTATGGCATTAATAAATAAACCAATAAAAATCAATAAATTTTGAATCATGATTGAGTGACGAGTATAAAATCTAAATTGGAGTTGAATTTATTACTTGAACTTTGTGAGAAGATTTTGAATCCAATTTCTATTTCACGTGAAGCAGTCCATCTTACACTCCATCTTACACTTGTTATGTTAATCTACCCAATGCCTGTCTCTGGTGTGTAAAGGATAATGTCGAATATCCTGCTGTGGTGTTTGGCTTTTTCCCGAATCAATGTCCTCATAGATCTAAAATATTGTGCAATAATAATAATAAAACTGCAACTTGTTATGTTTTTAACTAATAAAAGTATTTCTTTTCACGTATTTTTTCATTTTCATCTCCATTTTAGTAATTTAGCAATTCATATTCAAATTTTACGTGAAAACTGTTTAAATGTATATACCGTATTTACTCGAATCTTAGCCGCACTTTTGTTCCAATTTTAATGCTCCTGAAAATTGGGTTTGACTTAGTATCGAAGGGACAAAATAATGAGGCAATTATAGCAAAGGATGAGACAATTATAGCAATGGATGAGGCAATTAGAGCAATTACAGGTTTATGTAAATACCTTACACAAATAATATTGGTAAAATAACAAATTATTCACTTTTTATGAGTTTTCATTTTAAATTAGTTTCAAAGTCGTAAAATTGTATAACTTAAGAAACACCTTTATACTACGTTTCATGTTTCACAAAAATTTGTTGAGAATTTGGGGTGCGACTTAGAACCCATGACGTCTTAGATTTGAATAAATACGGTGTGTAATTTAAGAAGAAGAAAACATGAATTATTTTACGATTATTTTCTAATTTGTTTCTGTCTGTATAACTTCTTGTACTTTAATTGTGCTGATCTGTCTTCAAAGAATTTTTTTTTTTTTAAAAAGAAGTTTTCAAGCAATTTTGCTGAATTAGATGTTTTGATAAAGAAAAATTTTAAAACATTATAACACAATAAATAAATAATTATTAACAGAACAGTAAATGATTTTGTGCAGTTGTTACTTTTTATAAAGTTAGGGGTAATTTTTTTTTTGTTCCTGCGTATAATAAGGGATATTAAAAGAAAAGAGATAAAAAAAAGGTATTATGCATATAAAAAAGGGATAATATGCATTTTGGGGAAATCCTTTTTTAAATCCTTTTGCGGGTTAAGTTCTTGGAAATATTCCTTTATCATACGTTTCCTTAATATAGCATTGGTGTCTTAAGCGTTAGATTCCGCAAATTTCTGTCTAATGCGAAGATCTTTCATATGCTGCATAATATCCTAGGGAATTTTTAGTGTAAAGAAATTAAAATTATTAGGTAACGGTTGTCCTTCTTTCAGTATAAAATTAAGGACATCTTTCACACACACATTCACACATAAACACATCGGGATATCGAAAGCAGACTATTAGTGGTGAATCTGCATTTTTTTCTTCTGAGAGTCAAAATGAGCCTTTTTGGCTGTTTTTTGTATTTCTTTGATTATTTATTTTAATAACTAGTATAGAAAGGTGAAAATTATCACAGTACTCTCATAGAAGTATTTTAGAAAAAGTCAAAAAATATTACCCGTGTTGTTCGCTTGCATGTTGAAATAAAGCATAGAAAACTGGAAAGTCAAAAGGACGCAACGGCGCTTCTAATAGCATTAAAAATAAATTTCAATCGCGATAAAATATCTTAATAACAATCCTTCTAAAGCCTCCAAAAATAAATTTATATTAAATTATAGGTTAAGAGATAAAAGTTTTGTTACAATTATATCACATGATTCATTTTTCAGCCTATATATTTAAACAAAGATATTACTAAACCAATAACAATTGAGAAAGCTAATATTTTATTCAGTAAATCTGAATTCTTTTCTATTCAATTATCAGCAATAAATGCAGCTTGCTTCAAGTTTACCTTGTGTCTATTTAACCAATTTGAAGTTTATATTCATAAATCGGTTATGAAATTTAAGAAACTAAAAAGTGGTTAGCATGAAAAGTAATTTTCTACTACTATGTTTCATTATTTAAATTTATTACTAACTTTTTTTATCGCAACACGTAAAAGATTATTTATTTTTACAGCCTTTTGAAAAAATTCATGATAGAAAATATGTTTCATATCTGATATTACAAGAAACAAAATACATGTAAGAAATATACCAATTGTATTGTGCAAAAAATAATTTTTAATCGGCCTCTTTTATGACTTTTTTTTTAAACAGAAATCTGTAAAAGTTAGTGTAAAAAACATGTTGCATAATATGTTCCAGTTACTGCAAAAGTTAAGCATGTGCCTTTTTATTAACAGAAGAAATAAAACCACGTGTCTTATGAGAATCACGACCACGATAAATACATCCTAAGGAATTTGGTGAAGTGTTTTGTGCAGAGAAGGAAACACACAGCATTTTCATTTGATAAAATCTGATGATTACCTAATCGTATTTCCTTATTGTGTCAGAAACATCCAAATTTTTTCCTTTTTTCTCTGTTGAGATCTAACTTGACCTTAAAATATGCAAGAATAGAATGCATGCCATGACTACAATGAAAGGGGCTGCCAAAGGAATATATTTTTAATTGTGTACATTATGTAAGGTAATGTATAAGAAGAGTCATTCCCTTTTCAAGAACAACGTAGACTTTAAGATACTTCTTTTTCAATGAATTGCAGAATTTTTCTTTATAGTATAAGATATTTTATTTCGTTATAGTTTCTTTTCAGGATCTAAGAAAGAAAATGTTTCATGGTCTGTGTTTGATTTTATTTTTATTGCTTGTCAGAATACTATATACATAATGTACTTAAAATGTGTTGTTATGTCTGTGACGGATCTATATGCATCATTTTTCCATTAATCCTCTTGGGGAAATTTTTGGGGCTAGCATTCACGTTAATTCACATCCTCTTAAGACGAAACCATAATATTTAAATTAGTTTGACTATATATAGTCTATATATATATATATAGGTTTTGTAGATGTAATATAGAAGGAGCCGGGGAGCTGTTGCGGTGATACGTAAGTGCGAATATTCGAATATTTCATTCACATATATAGCGCGAGTTAAGAAAGTAATTGCTAAGAGATTAAATTATTAGATTGAGGATCTAAGATAGATAAAATTATATTTAGTTATCGGTTCATTAGCGCTTGTTTTCCTTGTCTAGTTCACTTAGTCGGGTTTACTTAGAGTTATATATTGAGAGTAGATAGCTCTCTTTATATATCACTCCTAGGGTTTCCTTTTGTAGTTTCACTTGGGAGTGTTTAAGTGTGTTTGAAGAGAAATAAAATAATAGTTATTATGGAAGTTGCTGGTGATACTTTGTTCCCCCCCCCACCTTTAGGTAGGCAAGACGGTGAGAGTGGAGTGCCGAATACGCCGACACTCCCACATATCTACTAACTAAGCTCTCTCTCTCTCTCTGTGTGTTGTGTGTGTGTGTGTGTGTGTGTGTGTGTGTGTGTGTGTGTGTGTGTGTGTGTGTGTGTGTGTGTGTGTGTGTGTGTGTGTGTGTGTGTGTGTGTGTGTGTGTGTGTGTGTGTGTGTGTGTGTGGTGTGTGTTATACCCATACTTCAAACCCATTCCTAATAGCCTTATTTATTGCTCATTTCCTGACGTCAAACGCGATTATACAAAAATGAACAAAAAAATATATCAATCTCTGCCAGAAATACATTGAACTTTAATGGACTAAATTGATGTGACGTCATAGTCACATGATAATTTTAAACCACTTGTTTTTAGCCAATCAAGTTCAAAAGCCCATGTGACGTCATAGTCACGATAAATGCAATTATCTATTTTCAGCAAATCAGTTCATGCACTTCGTTGCTGCCAAATTACGCTTTTTACAGAAACTTTTTTATAAAAAAAATTGATATTTGTCACTTTATTTAAAAGCACATGCATAAAACAAGACTTTTTTTCTTGAATTTTAAAATCTTTTTGCAGAAATTTCTTTTTATAACTCTTGAGCATCTTTACCCAATTATGCAATTTGAAATTTTACCTAAGTTTTACAAATAGAATAAAAAGTACGAGCTATATAGTTTATTGTCCGTTTTGAATTCAATGTAGAACACGTGATTATATTATCATGTGACCGTCATGAATTTAGTCCATTAAACAAATACAAAATTATGTTTTCAATTTTTCGCGATAATACTAGTATATTCATATTGTAAGGATCATATTACGATTTTTGTTGTGAGAAATAAATTTTAATTGATTTAGCGTAACATAGTATATTTCGCTATTATACAGCAAACGATATTTTATAAGGTAAGTCTATAGAAGAACTTCTTTTCGCGAGCGTTAAAGTTATTTCATTGGTCTAAAGGGAGACATTTGTTTTGAACCTGAGAATGCAGGTAACCCATTTAACGAGACAAGATGAAGATAAATATTTCGAAGCCACCTCTTGTCGCGGATATTCTCCATTTATATATGTTAGCGTAAGAAGAAAAACTAGTCGCTAACTATAACAAAACGAGTTCAACATATCGAAATAAATAGACACTGTATAGAATGGGTTATGCACACACAGAACCATTATGTACCTCAAATTAATGCTATATTTTTTTCAGAACGTCCCATGAATCATTTTTGAATTTGTTTATATTCAAACAATTATTTTTTTTGAGGAACTATATGAAAATGTTATAACATTTTTGCAGCAATCTTGGAAACAAAATTTCAGTTTTCTTTTAAATCAAATGCTTTGCACTATGCAATGATATAACGGGTGTCCAAAAAGTGTTATTACACTTTCAAATTTTAATTAAACTAACAAAGATATTCACTTACGGTTATTTGTGTTCCATAAAAACAAACACCGAAGGTTTTCTTCAATTCCTACTATTCCTCAAATATTCAATCGTTAATAAAATACTTTTTGTCATCCACTCAAGTTCAAATACAGTTTTTAAACTTGTAGTGGAGGACACTTGATGTTAATACATTTTTCAAATATTATTCATTAATTAAATTTAATTAGTTAATTATAAGTTAAAATATTCTTTCAGTTCATACTATTCCTCTAGATGGCAGCACCTTTCGACAAATTAGCTTTTGTTAAATTTGTGATGAAGATTGAACTTGATCTGAATAATCATATTCCAGTTATAGACGTTATTAGACTAGTTACTCTGGTTTAAAGATAAAGTCTTACCTATTATATTAAACTTTTTTTTAAAAAAATGTACTTACAAATGTCATGTGGTTAAAAAGTTTTTATTGCTAATTTAAAAGGTGTTTTGCCATTTAATAATGTAATTCTGTCATCTATACCTACATATCTATATTAATTGTAATATTTTAATAAAAAGTAACTAAAATAAAATTTTTCTGTGTTGATTTAAGTAGGATTTGACTTATTTTTTTAATTACTTGTTTTACTGTATTTTAAAGCAAGATTTCAATGTGCGCAACATATTATATCTATACGAGTAACGTCATCTCAGCTTCTCCTAGAACGAAAAGATTTTGTTTTTATATATATATAACATCACTCTTTCGCCGAAATTAAAGCTGTTAATGTGTTTCAGATTTAAATTCGATAAACTGTGCTATATAGAACATGCGCTTGTTGTTACGGGGAAGCCATTTTGGAACGAGAATGTTACAAAAGGCGGACGGTGCATCCTCTAGTTTGCATTTCATTAAACATAAATTTTAATTCTTTCTTTATGGAACATAAAAAACTGTAAGCTAAAATCCTTGTTTATTTTGAACTCATTTTTGAATGTATCATACTTTTTGGACACCTAATACCTAAGCAGAAGTAGTCTTTTCTCGTTGTTTTTTTCCTGTTTCCAGTTACTTGTGTAAAAGCAACTGATAAGGAATCAATCGAATTTTTTGCCCTTATTCGGCGTTTAAATTTACTAGATTGTTAAAGGAATATTAGACATGGCAAGAAAAAAATATTAAACATTATTTTTGAGCCTAAAACAAATAATGTGTATGAAGACGAAAATTAAAAAGAAATATTTATTTGTATGTATTAATATACATACAAATAAAAGTATTACAGTCACATTATAATAGTAGTAGTTCGTCAGTGTAAATCTTCACAATATATTGACCAGCATAAATATAGATTAAGTTAAGTTAGATTAGTTAATATAGATTAATAATATTAGTCCTAATTTTTACTTGGAGTTTTCAAGTAATTTCATACTTCTTAATAATTCTTTTATTTTATTTGAAACTTGCAACTAGAATCTTTCGGTTGCAAAGTTTGCTTTCTCTATATGAGCATACTTAAAATTATTGGAGTCCTTATTTGATGTTGCTTAAAAATCGTTTTATAAAGATTCTTTTTTTCAAAATTCAGAATAATGTTGATTGCGAACATCAAACATTAGAATGGAGCTTCTGATTTTAGAGTCCCTGAAATGTGAAAAGAAATAAGTATGAATACTTTTCATGATTTTCTCGATAATCTTTTCACACACACATTTATGTCTACAGTTTTTTTCCTAAAGGATCAAAACATTAATATAGCGTACACCTTGATAATTATTTAAATAAACATTTATCAAAAAGGTTTCATACGGTCATTTTATTGCACTTAAATTTTTTATAAGTTAACTCACACACGAATTAGATTTTTCTAAAGCATTTATTTTCCTTTAAATGCATTATGGATCTGCAAATGCAACTCAATCTTTGCTTAAAATGTTCCGTTCATTATCTTTTTACATTGAGTTGGTTTCCAGCTGAAATAAAATATCTATCAGCGATTAAAATTAAAAGTCAATCACTTCTTTTTTTTTAAATGGGGCTGTGGATTGGTATTTTTACCATTGCAGACCTTGTAAATTCCCCGGAAGATGGTATCTCTTTTAAGTTGTGGCCCTATATAAGTGGATACAAACCACCACAATATAATTTTGACGTCTACATGTAATAAGGTTAACCTAAAAATTGAAAGATGAGTTGAAACAATTAACTGTGTGTGAGAGAAGCATTAATTATGATTAAAAGCTCTTCTCATTTTTATACTATAACATAACTTACATATGTATTCACCAATAATTCCCCTTTGAACACTCACTTGATACTACTACTATAGAACAGAAAATGCCTGAATTTTTTAAACGGGAATTAAAAAAAAAGCAGAATAAAAAATTAAGAAATAAAGTATTAAATTACAGGTATGAAAATATTACTAAATATATATTAATAAATATATATAAATATATATAATAATATATATTAAAAAAAATTGGTTGACACGAGCAACAAGGAGGAATATAAAACAAGGTTTATGAAAGAAATATTACATGTAAAGGTTAAAAGTAAAATCTAGATTTTATTTTTTTATTCGAAGTATAATTTCGCATTTATATACAAAGAATCGAGGGATTAATTTTTTATTAGCTTTAACAACAAAACTTAATAGAACTTTGCAAAAGCAATTTCTCGAATGTTAATGAAATATGGATTATTTAAATAAGTTTATTGGATTAATATTTGATCGTGTAAATAAAGCCCTGCATTTATTTTACCAGCACTTTGATTTTAAATAATTGATTTGGCTTGTGTATTTTTAAATAAATAAAAACATCCATGAAACCTTTTTGAAACAGAGTTTAAATCTTACAAAATTACTTTTACTATGTTTTATAAAATCGTTTTATATCTTCACTTAGGCATTGGTAATAGAGCATGGGAATTGAAAGTGAAATGTATTTAAGCCAATGAAAGTGGAGAGAGGGAGTGAATGTGTAGTTTTTTATGGCGCAAGATCCAGTTTTGGCTATATATACTGTGCCAAACAAATGATAAAATTAAAATCCAGTTGAAAGTGGAATCAAATACACTGCTGGCCAACGCAAATGCAACACCCTGAAGGAAGCATGCAAGCATGAAATTTACAACATGCATTAGCGGAGGTGAGATATGCAAATGATTAGAATTTCAGCACACACACACATCAAGCACGCCTGTGGCGCCACCTCAAAGCGCTATTTAAGGCTTGGAGATTTCGACGATTTCAAGTTCGGCCATTGTGTTTTTCTTGTGGTTTTTTCAAAAAAACGATCAGTTATGTCTCGTAGAAAAAAGCGACCAGCTTTTGATCAAGTATCCGAGTTAAACAGAGGAAGGATAGTGGCCTACCGAGATTGTGCATTATCTTTCAGGGAAATCGGTAGTCGTGTTGGACGAAACCAAACAACTGTAATGCGGATATGTGACCGTTAGATGCAGGAGGGTACGACGGACCGACGTGGTCGATCGCATCCACCTCAGTGCACCACTTCACGTGAGGACAGGCAAATTGTGTGCATGACAGTGACGGATCGCTTAGTCACATCACGAACCATAGCACAGCACATTGAGTCTGTAACGCATCATTCAGTGTCTGCGCGTACCATTCGACGCCGTTTACAGCAGAGTGGTCTGTCCGCAAGACGTCCACTGCTTGGTCTACTCTTGACACAGAACCACAGACGTCTCCGCCGCCAATGGTGCGATGAAAGAAGGATGTGGGCGGCAGAATGGAATGAAGTTGTCTTTACTGACGAGTCACGCGTCTGTCTGCAACACCACGATGGTCGGATTCGAGTCTGGAGACACCGTGGAGAGAGGATGCTGAACAGCTGCTTTATGCACCTCTACTTTGGTCCTGCACCGGGTATTATGGTATGGGGCGGTATTGGATATCACTCTCGCACTCCTCTAGTATGCATTGCCGGTACTTTAAACAGCCAGCGCTACATCTCAGAGGTGTTGAAGACAGTTGTCCTTCCTTATTTTCAAGGCTTGGCCATAGCCATATTTCAGCCGGATAATGCGCAACCACACGTGGCACGCATTATCCAAAGATTCTTCGTCAATCACCAGATTGAATTGCTTCCCTGGCCTGCTCGCTCTCCGGATCTTTCGCTGATAGAAAACATGTGTTCCATGGTTGCTCAACGATTGACCTAGATTACACCCCCAGCTGACACATCAGATCAACTTTGGCAACGTGTGGAAGCTGCTTGGTCTGCTGTACTCCAAGAACACATCCAAAGTCTCTTTGAATCAATGCCGAGGCGTGTGGCAGCGGCGATCTCCCACAATGCCGGCTACTCTGGCTACTGATTCTGGCAGGGACCACACTTCACAGAAGTCTATAAATGTATTCATTTGATACTTGGTCAACATGTTATCTACAAAATAAATTTTGTTGTGCCTTCTCTTGTCTTTCTTGGTGTATCATTTACGGATGCCAGCAGTGTAAGTAACAATTTTTGAATGTTATGTAGATAGTTTTATTTTCTTAAGGAATTTGTTATGTTGTACATTTAAAAGTGCAATGAAAAAAATTTAAAATTTAACAAATATTTAATAGCATGAAATTTTTATCACTAGATTCATCATAGAGAATTAGAAAGCAAGTTTCTAAAATTTCTTCAGTTTTATTGGGAAAAGTTGAGATGTTTGCTTGTTTGTTTTTTAATTTAGAGCTAAATTAAAAAACACTTTTACCGTTATTTTAGAAAGTTTACAAGTATAAAAATTTCATCAAAATATTTAACAATTTTCAAATGCCGCTCACACAGCTTTTATTTTTTTTTAATTTATTCTTTTTTTCTATTTATCCGTTATTCTAAATTTTAGTTATGTAAAAAAATATCTTGATGTAATTCCTCATTAAATAAAATTAAAACATGGAATGAAAAATATTTTTTCTGAGAATTCCTGCAGTAAAATAACGAAAATAACTTTTACCGTTACAAAGTTCAATTTTAATATTCAATTACCTTTCCTGTGAAAGGCTGTCTTAGGATCCTTCGCTTTCTTAAAACATACTTTTATTATATTGAAAATCCTCCAAGAGAAAAAAAAATGTATGAAGTTATTGTTCAAGTATTATTTTCAATACTAAAATAATTCTTCTTAAATTCAATTTTTCTATTAAAGTGTGCACTTATGGTATAATGAAATCTTCAGGAAAAAATTGATTGCAATTTGAAAGTTACTGATTTAGATAAGTAAGCATGATGGGGATTTAAACACAATGACATCAAGACAAAAAGAACTTTATTATAGGTTATTTATGATAAATGAGTTCATTAAAAAATCACATACTATTAAAATTAATTATTTAATAAAATTAAACTGTTCCTTAAATGCAATGAACAACACATCGTATGATAAATATATTAGCCATATAACGAAACAATCTGAAACATACGTGTGCAATGCTCTTATGTCATTTTTTCGAGGTATTTTCGAAGCTGTAGGAAAAAATAATATACTTCTAGAACTACAACCATTTAAGTTCTTAAGGAATGTTTTTCTTTTAATTAAACAGTATATTGAATTATTAGGAAATGTAATTTGTTTCTATGCTCATCTTTTTTTTTTAAAAGCTGATTTTTATACCCGGCGTACAACTCGCATAAGTAAATCTTGGTATAATTTTTTATAATAAAAGTGCAGATTATATACGACAGATTTTACGGTACATATACATGTGTGTGTGCGATTTTATCCTGAATAACTTTTTACTTTTTCATGGTCCTCTACTTCATCTCATTCGCGCTTAAATATTTAACTAGCTTACCGGCTGTAGTGTCTGGCTACTGTTGGCGGAAGATTATGGAATGTTGGAACTATATTTAGTGCGTCTTAGGCAGTGGGTTACTGTTTTTAGGGGGAAGGTGAGTGACCCTCGAACGCAATGCTCAAAACTCTCTTATTAGAAGTATAACCAGAGCATGGCAGGTTCACCAAAAATAGAGAAATTTATGAAGTTCTTAAAATTCTTACTTTTAAAGCATATATCCAAAAATTAGCTATAAAATTTTTCGACAATCTCCCAAATATCAACAATGCAAATATTCTAAACCTTGGGAATTATGATCCCAATATTAATAAAAAGAGGCCAAGAAGAATACTTCTGGACTCGTACAATCCCCCTTAACTTTAAATTATTGTCATTCCCATGCGGTGAATGACCCCCTCTAAATTCTAAATTTTATTCTCTTATTTTATTATTATTCGTTTCTCTTAACTTTATTTTTCTGCGACCCACACAGGCATCCAACCTTTTCTAAAACTTTAAACTTTTATAATCTCCTTGACACCAGGACAGTGAATCGAGTGCTGGCTCACTGGATCCCTGACGACCAATAGCAGACGAGCTTCTCGTCTGCTTAGCATGAATTTTGGACTTTGATTTTTTGATACCGCTGAAACCAGCCAGATTTGCCACTCCCACTTTCTCCTTCCGTGTCCACCAATCAGGATGCACAGACTCCATAAAGGCCTCTCAACGTCAAGAGCCCAATACAGTCAATATGGGACGAGGGAACGCTTCGCGTTCCAGTTTCCCAATGATGTCCAGCGACCCTCGAACGGGACGGTCAGGGAAGAGAGAGTCCCTCTCTTTTGGAGCTCGGGAGGTGGAGAAGGGCGTTGGCCTCGCAACGTAACGGACAGAAAAGGATTCCGTTAGTTTTGAGACTGGGGACTGAAATTGATTGCAAGAAAAGATAGTTCTTGGGTTTTGTGTATTGTGCGGTGGATTGCTCTTGTGTTTTTACTGTATTTAGAAAGAGAGAATTCTGTTCTGTTGACACGACGTGCTGTGTCGGAAAGTAAAAAGTAATAAAGACATTAAGCATTTAATCGTAATCATAACTTAATAGCTAATTGCATTTTTAACAGTAAGATTACATGAGAAACTATCGAACAACACACACACGATAACTTTTTATCAATCATAGCTTCCGTAAGAGAACGTCACGCTGATTACCGATTCGTATACATATCCAAGACTCATTGTCTCTTTGTTTCTGTGCCTTTGTCTTAAATATGTGAGCGTCAGTGCAGTTTATTTTTCTTGTGACTATGTTAATCGCCGTAGTTATAAGTTTGTTGTTAATCATAATAAATGCCTAAATGAAGAATAAAAATGGATTATCTCCAACTAAATTAAATCTCGTCAATAACATCACTACCTCAACCACAACCTGGATAATCACATACGTAAAATCACCCTGCTCGACCACTATCCTGTCATATATATACAGTCGAACCTCTATATTGCGAATTTTTCAATATACAGAGCTTTTTCCTAGAACCCAGAACATTCCACAATTTTCTTCGTAAAATAACCTCCCTACAACGAAATGCATTTTCTATATAACGAATTTTTTCTTGTGATTTATTTTTTTCTCCCTATTTTTAAATTATTTCTGGATATTTCAAGTTATTCTCTCTTTTAACACATTTTAAGGTGGTCATAAATCTGGAACTGGTTTTATTAGGTGTCTAACTCGGCGAAAGTAATAGAATTCTGAACGTTTCATCCAAGAAGTGCAACCTTTAACCCCCATTGCCCAATTCATTAGAAACATCTTCGATATCCCCTTTCAACCTCAGTGGAGTTGTCTCATATCATTGAACTAGTCTCATTTCATTTGTAGTCTTGATCAGTCATACTGGTAACTTCGTTTCTTGTACCTCAAAAATGTCAAAACGTAAGTGCTTGAGCATCAAACAAAAATTTAGTTCCTCAGGATAAGTTCTTCAGGAAGTGGATATAGGCGTCAAGAGAAAAGGATTTTGCTTTAAATTTTGGTAATCCTCCAAACAGTTTATCAACTATTATAAAAAATTGAACAAGTTGCAAAATTATGATTCATCGAATTCTTGTTCAAAACTTTTAAAAACATGTATCTATGAAAGTGTCGAAGAGGCAGCTTTAAAGTGGATACACACAATACGAGATAAAAATGTTCCGATGTCTAGATCTTTCGTCACAGAGAAAGCTCTTCTATTTGCAAAGGCATTGGGATACGACCCATTTCTAGGTAGCAATGCATGACCGGAAAATTTAAGAAAAGATATGGAAAAATCACCTGAAGGGATTTTTGGGGCATTGCAAAGAGTGAGGCGTATACTGAAACAAATTTTATGAATAATTAAATTTATGGACGTATGTGATAATGTATGTTTAGAATTTCTAGTTATAAAATAATGTGTACGTTTAGAATGACAAATACTTTAAATTATAGAAAATGTTCTTAAAGTTCGTTATATTAATATCAAACTATTTTCTTAGTTGAAAATACAATATATTCTTGACATTCTTTTTCTTGTTTCCTTGCAGTTTTTTTTTTTTTCCTTCTTTCTTTGATGAGTAAGATATTTAAAACAAATAAATATTAACTTACAAAAAGGTGTGAATATTTTTAATGTTTAGTGTTTATGAATTTAAAATGTGGTTCAGATGGTTTATAAAGCATATTGAAAGATAAACCTCTATAACGATTTTCCATATAACGAACTTTTTTTTCGGGATTTATTGACTTCGTTAAATAGATGTCCCCAACTGCATATATATATATATACATATAATATGCTAATTTGTAGAAGCTCTCCTCTTTTTGGTTAGACAATCCAGAGGTGAATTTATACAATGAATCTTTCGACATTTCTGAATAACTTTTATAGGTCTATTGTGTGTGGTGAGCGTCGTCTCTGAATTTTAAATATGCCAAATGCGCCAATTTCGAATGTTCTGAGTGAAAGTATTTGAAGGAATAAGGTGCGCTTTCGACGTTTTCAGGAAATTACGCATTCTACGTAGGAAATCACTGTTGAAGTTGCACTTCAAAAAGTCATATCACGTATGAAGTTGGAAGAAAGGCAGAGTTGTTTGGAAGAGAACAACATATGCATAAGAAACTTACTGAAAAAATAGCGATGAAAGAACATTTCGTCTCCAAAGAAGACAATATCGATAAATGCCAAATCTTATAAATTCGGGTTTACAAATTTTGAAGTAAAAAATGAATTTAAAATTCAGGTTCAAATGGCATGGTAAAAAGTTTCTGAATGAATTTACAAGATTTATAACATAAACTTTAATATGTTAATATTTATTTTTAAAAAATTAAATGAACCGTAAATTTATTATTAAATTAAAAATACTTCATTGTTTTTACACTTTACAGAATACCTGGAGAAAATTGAGATTTTTATCTTCTGATTTCCGTTTGTCATAATTCCTTATTTAAATTCGAATATATTCTTTTAAAAAATGATAATTTCTTCTCAGAAAACCTGTAAAAAATTTCAAAGAATTTTTAATATGTTTTATCTTTTAAAATGTATACAACTTTCAAGACATAGTCTATTGAAATTTAATAGCTCATGAGTTTATATGAATTTAGAATTATGTCCATTTTAAAAGTGTTTATTACTTTTCATTATGATGTAAGGGACGTATAGCGACGTCTCATTAGAACAGGGGTCGCCAAAGTGGTCTATATAGACCCCTAGGGTCTATTTAACAACAGTATGGGGTCTATCTGACCCAAGGGGTCGAATGGGGGTCTATTGGGACTCGAAGGAAAAGCAGTTCTTAATACGCAAATCACACATATCTAACTGCGTACGTAAAAATTTAAAATATTTTTATAATTGACTTTTTTTATATTCTTTATAGAAAATAAAATAATAAATCAGAAAACAATCTGCCCCTTTTTTCCTTATGGGTTTTCGTATGTATACCGTGACGTCACAACTTGACCTTGTGACCAGTTTTTAATTTGCACGGCTCATAGTATGTAGCCAAAAGAGCGATTGAGGCTTATCCGTGTCTCTTGCTGGCGGACCCATCGACCAATTAGGAGCCTTTGGCGCAGACTTGGCGAGCGACGACACTGCCGTTGGCTTTCTATGCATTAAGCGCGAAGGGAATCTTCAGTACTCCGTTTTCTTTCTTCTTATGCGTGTGGTTTTAGTTCTTTTAGTTTTTTCTTTTTTATACGGCAGTTACGCATCGTGTCGTTGGTTCGCCCTTTGTCTCCATCGCAAACCATACGAGCCTTGCATATTTGCGCTTGTCCAATTCTACACTGGATGCTACAAACGCAAATATCATATGCATTTTCAGCTATCTTTGTGAACTGTGAACAGTATTAAATGCTCGTATAGTGTCATTATTACTACTATTATATCTACCATTGGATAATTAGTTATTGTTTCTATAAAACTATTCGTTTAGTGTTGATATCAATTTTAATTATTGTTACTTGTGAAAAAGTAAGCTTTAATAATGTGGATTAGTATAATATACCAACTTAATTTTAACTTATTTACAGAACTCTAATTTAAAAATGACAGCTTCAGTATCTTAAAAAGAAATGTCGGTATTATTCATTGGATTACTTAAAATTTGGATTTATTTGTTCACCGACAAATAAAACTATTCCTATGTGTCTTATATGCGAAAAAACTTTTGGAAATGAACACATGAAACCGTCAAAAATGAAAGATCATCTTGAAAGGCTTCATTCAGATAAAAAAAAAAATGAAGAATTAGAATTTTTCAAAAAACTCAAAGAAAAATTCACATGTCGACCAACTCTAAAAAGTTTTATGAAACAGTCTACTGAAATTGAAAATGAAGTAGGATGAATTGCTTCGTACAAGATTTCGCTTAATATAGCAAAGAGGGGAAAACCCCACACAATCGCAGAAGAAATTGTAGTACCTGCAATTAAAGACGTCATTGAGAATGTGATGAAAAAAGACTACTAATGTTTTAAAGTCTTTACCATTAAGTGCAAATTCTGTAAAACGGCGTATTGACGAAATGGCCGAAGAAATAGAAAACACAGTAGTTTCGGAGCTAAAAAATTGTAAGTTCTCTATAAAACTTGATGAATCTGTTTTTGGCGTTTCTGCTATTCTTATGGCGTATGTTAGATATTTCAGCAAAATTAAAGGAGAAGTCATTGATGAATTTTCATTTGCTAAATATCTTGAAACCGATGGGAAGGGAGTGACACAATTTTTAGATGTTTACAAGAATATTTAAATAAATATGACATTCCGCTTGAAAATATAATAGCAGTAGCCACACAGATGGTGCACCTTCTATGGTAGGGCGTTACCGAGGTTTTGCTACATGCCTCAAAGAAAAAGTGCCCGGTATTCGTACTATTCATTGTGTGTTGCATAGACACAACTTAGTAGCAAAATATCTGAGTTCAGAGTTACATGAAGCTTTACAGTTTTGTATTAAATCTATTAATCAAATTAAAGCTCAACCTCTCTTAAATCAAGATTATTTGCCAAACTTTGTGAGGAAAGCAATGAGTTATTTAACCAATAACTTCTGCACACCGAGGTTAGATGGTTGTCTAGAGGTGTAGGCTTGCAACGGCTCGTCAATTTATTTGACTCCACGACAGAATTTCTGAACGAAATAAATCCTGTTCTAAGCAATGAACTCCTAAACAATAAGAACCATATTTTTTATTTAGCAGACTTATTTGGAAAATTTAATGACGTTCAAACAAAACTGCAAGGAAAAGATGTAACAATTATTTAAGCTCGGACAATACTGTTAGGCTTCCAAGTAAAATTAAATTTATTTAGATCTTCATTGCTACGTAAGGATTATAAGTATTTTTCAAATCTGCAACAATTAAATTTAAAAGAAGAAGACTTGGAAATATATACAAATCATCTTCAAAAATTAAGCGACGATTTTAAACTGCGCTTTGTTGATTTGGAAAACATCGACATCCCTGATTGGATTATTGCACCATTTTCGGCGCAAATTGATAACGTCGACATCAACATACAAGATGAGCTTGCTGAACTATTGTCCGATCTTGAAGCAAAATCGCTTATTAAAAATTTGACAATACATAAATTTTGGACTAATATAAATATAAAGCAAAAATATGTGAAACTTTACGAAATGGCTCAGCCATTTATGCTTACGTTTCCAAGTTCGTATATGATTGAAGCCGGTTTCAGTCACGTTAATTCAATTTTAACTAAAAACAGAAATAAATTAAATGTGGAGCTTCGAGGGGATTTACGGTTAAAATTGACTAATTTCGAACCCAATATAGCGAACCTTGCCAAGAAACACCAGGCACACTCATCTCATTAAGAAGTAAAAAATCTGTAGCTGCTTTATTTACTGTTTCTGATTTATTAAATATTTAGACTAATATATAGTTTTATTTTAATTACCTGAAAATTACAATTGTGGGGGTCTATGGAGATTTCGAAAAATTATATTGGGGGCGATGATCAAAAAAGTTTGGCGACCCCTGCATTAGAAGAACCCTTTACAACACCATTTGTCAATTTCGAAGCACGGGGGTCAGCAGAATGGGCAGATGGGTCATAGTATTCTTCAAGGGGAACCGCGTATTCTTCTCTCACGCTCGGGGGTAAAACAGATGCGGAGCCAATTCTGGTAATTGCTTTGATGTTGCCACGCATTTTCCTTCTCCGGATGTTTTTTTTTTTTTTGTGGTCAAAACGATTTATAGAAGTGTCACTTCTGTTGGACGGTCATCCATACTTTCGTTCCTTTGCACATGTTGGCCACGAAGAACTTGAACGGAAGGAACGTCCGCCTTTTGTGAGTAAAACATACCTGTGGCGAAAGAGGGAGAGAGGTGTACGAAATGAAAATTCAAGAACGACTAAATAGATGCGGTTCCAATCCAATGTTTATTATGGGGGACGTTGACCCCGCTGTTGACGAAAAAGACGCGATCCTCTCTCCTACACAACAATAAGTGGACTGCCATTAGAGGTCTTTTACATTAACACTTCTGCATATTGGCGCTCCCAGCTAAGCCGAGTTCGCCAACAATACCCAAGTATCAAAGTGACAGATCGATCACTAGCCCCTCCATATGGTTTACTAGGTACGTAATTGATACCATTCACGAAGGGTTTTTGTCTCAAGGAATAAATGGGGTTGGAACCAAGAAAGAGGATGCTGAATGCAGACCCGTAACGCTCGCCAATCAGAAATTATTGGAAGCATGAAAGTGGCCCTCCAGAGGAGTCAAAGAGTCTGTACGGAGGATGATAAAGGAGGATCAAGAGATAGAGAAACTGAGAGGAAATCTTGAAGATGGAGTCTGTGGGGCAGCCACATCAGTGATTGATCTTGGGTGATACAAACGAAAGAGGTTGCGGGGACAGCCGCACCCGAGAGATAATGATCTGAAGATCAGCGAACGTTGATCAGGACTTGATTTTTTATTTTAGCGAAGGGCTGACATAGCAAGAAATATTAATATGGAGTTTAATTTTTTTCATTAATTTGCCTTAATAGATAATTTAAAATGCCTTTTAGCCGAAAAGCTGTGTTATCCCTCTCATTAACCAGAAATGAAGTAAATTTGAAGGTTCACGATGTTACAGACGACGTTGCTTGCGAATATTGCAGTTTTTATTATAAATAAATCCAACAAAAAATGTTAAGTTATCAAACCCATGTAGATTTAAATTAATTACACTATTTTAAGGCAAAACTAAGTAGTAATTACCCAAAATTCTTGACAATATATTTAATAATTCAATGTATATTTTTAATGACGCTTTTTTTCCATTTTAGGGATTGTTGCTCGTAGGTTTAGTATACGTGTTGTAAAATCACTAAGCATACAGCCAAAATATTTCCTTTCTGCACTGCATAAATATTTCATTGTATAAAGATGTACAACTAAATAATAAAAAATTCCTAAAATAATATATGACTATAACATGATCAAAAGAAAAAACAATTATTTAAATGAATAAATTAATTTTTTTTATAAAAAAAAAATGAGCAGTATACATGTACAAATAATGAGCTTTCAAATGTTTATAATATATAATACGTTTTGGAAAAAATACAAAATTATAAACACTGCATGCGCTTTTAGTTTTCATGTGATCAAAAATAGTATATATTTCCATTCATCTAATTAACTTGATTAAAATAAACCCGTACACATTACTTATGAAGTGCCTTATAAATGTCTGTGCCCAGTGTTCATTAGACGATTTGTGATTTTTTCGACTATGTTCTTCCCTTCTTCAATTATCACTATTTTAAATTCGATTTTACTTCTATTCAAATATGTTCAATTGGGTTTGAATCCAGAAGGGTGTTTAAAAAATCTTAAACATTTACGCCTTAACCAGATTTGAACCATGGTGAGCTTGGGATCGTTAATTTGATAAACAAAAGTTTTTCATGACTACTCCAATTTGTTGTAATAATTGTAAAATCTCTTTTGAAATATTAAAATGTAGAGCGATATTCATTATGAGTATGAGCCATCAATAAATAAAAATTATCAAGATCTTATGCCAGGGATGGCGAACCAATGGCCCGTGTGCCACTGATGGCATGCGACACAATATTTTGGGCGATCCACCGTTCAAAATAACAAAGTTCACTATGAAGTATTACGAGCAAACGCAAGTGATCGGTCACGGGTTGGCGGGGATTTGATTCCAGTCACATTCAGCTATTTGAAGAAGCCAGCTTAGGCCATTTTAACTATGTTTTCATCTACCTATGCTTTTGAGTCATTCTTTTCAGATACGAATAACAGACTCCCTTAGAAACCTTTTGGCAGATGACTCCAATTCAGTATGCATTCTGATAAATGTAACATCTTACAATTCTAATTTTTATACCGATAACTCAAACACTTAAATGGACTGAAGAGTCTCTAACACAATAACACTTATTGCTCATGACACAGTTTTCTTGTAGACTGGCGTTAATTAATTACTCATAACATCTTTTTTACATTTACATCGGAATTGCAGGGCATGCGCAGTTCAGGCATCGCAATTCGGATTTTGCGCAAACACAGTTCATACGTGACATTACGTTCTACAGACACAATAACACACTCTACTCTCTTAATTACACAGATAGCGCTTCGTATGCTGTGAATTGACACTAATATAATTTATTTGTCATTTAATCTACAACAAAACAAGTCACACAGTTACTTAAACATTTACTACTATATACTGGAAAATATATTTTTTCGTAGTAAATAAAAAGTTTTGAGTAGTTAGTTTTTTAGTTTTATTACTTTCCTAATAATCACAATTCAAAATTATTTAAAGGCACGTCTATACCTCATCAAGCATTTCTTTAAAAAAAGGGTACGTTGATCCATAAAGGTTCAACACCCCTATTTTATGCTGTAATGTTCTTCTGCATAAGGATTTCTGCACCGTCATGTTTCGCTATTCTAAACAAGGGCTTTGGATTAAATTGCTTATTTTCTTTTCGCTCTGTCTACACCCATCAGAACCAAAAACGTTAAAACTGTTCTCATCTTCAAACAGTACGTGATTCCAATAAGATATTAGCTTAATTATCATTGATTTTCTGAAAGAAAATCTGCGCTTTGAACCCGCAAAAAAAGAATTTCTTCTGGCGGAACGGCCTCGTAAACCAGCTGATCTCAGCACTCTTCGAAATGACGCAGGTCTAATTAAAAAGGGAAATAGTGACTGTGGATTCTGTAGAAACCTCTAGCACTCAAACGTAGATTCCTCTTAATTCTTCTTTTCTAACAATAAGTAATCATTTTATGTTAGTTAGCCTAAAGGTCACTTCTTTTGTAATTTTTAGTTCGATTTTGCATTTTGATGCTATATTTATCTATAAAAATTCAGTGAATAAGTTTACACAAATTAAGCAACCTTGAAGTAATTTATTTACTTAATTCTACAATAAAACTAACCTGCTTTTTAATGTCGTTCGTTGTTTCGTTTCGCTTCGCTTGCGAGCCATTGATGATTTTAATTAGACGAGGTGATTGATACGTAAGGCTGCGAAACAATTTGCGCGCGGTTGCCTGAACTTCAACATCCGTTGAAAAGTGTTGACCTTTCAACGTGTCCTTCAACCTTGAGAACATTTAAAAGTCCGACGATGCCAAATCAGGGCTGTAAGGAGGTTGTGGAACCACTTTCTCTGTTTCTGCACTGCAATGCTGTCTTGCATTGCTGTAATGCAAAAGAAAGACCTCCCTTTTCGGTCTGATGCTGCAGAGGCGTTACTTATGTGAGAGTAATATTGCACAGTACTTTTCGGAATTCACCGTCAATCCTTTAGTCAGAAATTCCGTGTAGAGCAAACCACTTGCATCCCAAAAGATGGTGATCATGGCTTTTGTTCCTGAAATTAAAGTTTTGAATTTCTTGACACTCGGAGAAGCAGGATGACGATATTCCATGGATTGCCTCTTGTTTTCTGGGTCATGATGATGAATCCAGGATGCCAAAGTTCAGGCAGCCGTGCGAAAATGAATACGCAATCAACCAGAATCTTTCTTCAAGGACAGAATGTAGAAAGGGGTAGAAAGATTGAACAAATGTGTAGCTCTTAGTGGTGACTTTGTTGAGAAATGATTTTACAATACGCGAGAGTAATAAATTTCCTTCATTCTTATACCTCTGTTATTATTTTACTTTGTCGGAGACTTATTTTATACTATTTGAGACCTTACTTATCAATCACCCATCGGTATATTTTTGCGAGGTCAATATGCAAAGATAAACCAAATGTTATTGTTATCATATAATCTAAGCACATTTAAAGATGGGTAGACTATTGCGTAATCTTGATGCATTTATTCATATTTCTTTATTAAAATTTTTGTTAAGTAACCTCTTTTCGTTTCTTCACTTATTTGTCCATTGGCCTTATTATAAATTACTTGTTATTATAATTAACTTATGGTATTTAATAAGCAAATTATACTTTCCAGTAATTTGAATCAAATGTGTAGATAATTTGATAAAAAATGTTGTACTGCCTTTTTCAAAAATTAAACTCCAACCGAAGGAATTTTCGTACAAAGTTCTGATGAATCCGGTCACTTTTGCAAATCGCTTTATATTATATTTATGGATTGTGCTAATTTGTCAGTTTCTTGAGTTCTTCTTATCAAGTAAGCTCTTGCGTCAGCTCGGGGGCTTAGACGTAGCGTGCCTGGTTCGTTAACCTAAGATTGCGGGTTTGATCCTGGCTTGAGCCCACAGATTTTCTGAATGCTAAAATCATAGAGGCACACATGTCATGGGATTTATGGCATATAAAATATCTCTTGAGTATCTATTTGGCTCTGGTACTCTGAGCGAAGTTTAAATCACGGCATTATTTATCATCCGACGAGAACATGAACTATTAAGCAATTCAAGTGTTCGAAATTCGGTAGAGAAGACCGCCACTAGGTTGTGTCACTATAAAATGGCTTGCCGTGTCTGTGAAGGTTTTATTGCCAATATTCAATTTATTAAAATAGTAAGATTTTGCGACTTATAAAGAAATAACGTAGCTATTTCCTGTGAGTGAATATTAACATTGTGACGGATCTATACGGGTTTTCACTAATCTCTTCTTTTTCTCTTTAAATCAAATTATTTATTTCAACCAACCTTCATCGAGAAGCCAAACGTGATTTATGTAAATAAGGAATATTATATAAATTCGGTTTTCACGAGATGAAAGGAGCTAAGCAAGAGGAAGTGAGAAGTCAAGTGAATTAAAATAAAGTGAAGAGAGTGAGAGGTTGACACGTAGTTGTTGACAAGTTAAACGAGGTTGATACGTTTTGATGTGCGCAAAGAGAAGTGGATTTGAAGATTGAAAAGAAGTAAAATTAAATTTTACGGAGCGTGAAGTAATCATCAATTCATCCAGTTAAAGATAGTGCCTGAAATTCGCCGTGAAGGAACGAAAGCATTAAAACATCAGGTATACTTGATTTTGATTAAGTAAATTCTGATTATTTGTGTGAGGCGTAGTTGTAAATGTCCGCGTTTAAGCTCTCTTAGATTCAGTTTAAATTCTGTAATATTATCTCCATATTTATATCTCACCTCTACACTTTACCCTAGTTTATATACCTTAATTAGAATTGTGTTGTGTCTGTTCTTAAATACTGATAACAATCAATGAATCCATTTGAATTGGAATATTGTCTTTAGATCATTTAGTTTCTCCTACACATCTAGCCGAGTTTTCAGATAGACAGGAAGGTATTAATTAAGGGGTGTGGCTATAGGTCACCACAACATTACGCTGTTCAGCAACACGAGGGTTTTCGGCGAAGGACCTCACAGTTTTGAAACACTACCAAGTAATGAGGGCGACACCTGAGCTGGCACCTTCCTCTCCTACCACACTACACTAACGGGAGAACGTTTGAACTCTCGACAGATTGAACGTGCATCGCTCCCCTTCACTTCGGATCTTCAGTGGTACTTGACTCGAACTCATGATACGCCAGCCACGACTCTGTTACCTTGACCACCAGGCTACCGTGGCCACAGCTATTTCCTAGAGATTTTTTATGTGAACAAATTATTCAGAATTTAGAAACCTGTAAGCAAGAGATTATTCTTATATAGTTTTCTGAATTAGAGATTTAGAAAAGTTATTTTGCTAGTTTACATTAAGTACATGAAAAAAAAAGAATTTTTCAATTTTTTTTTACATATTTCATTAATGCTTATTATCAACGCTGATTTTAATATAAAAGGTTTTATCTCTTTATTTTTTATATATATTATACGCATTTGTAAAGTCTTCATTACAATAAACTGCTATATGATTCAATTCAAATAACTTGCATTTATTATGGGCTGAAATAACTTATTTTTTATTGATATAATATGGATTTCTTGTATTATTTAGGTAGTATATATAGTATATAAGTATTTTTTAACACATTTTAAATATTGTCATTTTAATTCACCTCTCATTCATCAAAAAGCATTTCGATTCGAAAAGCTAAGACATGGGCGTTGATTTGCTTATTTTTTAAATTCTGGTATACCTTTTTCAAGCTTCCTCGAATGTAATACATGGCATCACTGACATTATTTTATTCTGTGTACGATAAAAGTTATTCTCAATGTCTACTGATGATAAGTTCTTTTCAAATATTTTTTTCCTACGTTCTTCTAGGCTATTAATTTCAACCAAAAAAACACTCATTTTTTCACCATTTTGAAAATTCTTTCCTTTTACTTCTATTTTAGCTTTGACCATCTTCTTTTAAAGGAGAAAAGGCAAGAATATTTCCTGTTGCACCTTTTATCTAAACTGTTTTTATGTTACATATGGGATAAAAATAATTTCTCAATGTTCTGCGTCAGTTGTTTTATCGATTGTTTGAAGGTGTGTTGATAACAATATCGGAATTTTTTCTCTGTGTTGTATTTTGTTTTCCAAAGAGAAAAATTCTTTGTATTTAAAGTCTCATATTTTTAGTCATGGATAGATTATTTATTATGCGTAAAAGTAAATAAAAAAAAATATCTTGATTATATTGATGTGTATAATATTATTCTTTATCTTATTCTTCGTAACTAAAATATTGCAATGGACTAAATTCATGTGACGTCATAATCACATGATCATTTTAAATCACGTGTTTTTAGCCAATCAAGTTCAAAAACACATGTGACGTCATTGTCACGATAAATTCAATTATCTATTTTCAGCAAATCAGTTCATGCACTTCGTTGTTGCCAAATGACGCTTTTTACAGAAACATTTTTTTTTAAATTAATATTTGTCACTTTATTTAAAAGTACATATATAAAACAAGACTTTTTTTTTCTTTAATTTTAAAATCTTTTTGCAGAAATTTCTTTTTATAACTCTTGAGCATGTTTACCCAAATATGCAATTTGAAATTTTACCTAAGTCTTACAAATAGAATAAAAAGTACGAGCTAGTTTATTGTCCGTTTTGAATTCAATGTAGAACACGTGTTTATATTATCATGTGACCGTTATGAATTTAGTCCATTATATTTTTATAACTCCTTGTTGTTGTTCTTATGTTTAAATATCTTTTTTATGCAAAATATTTTGCTTTGCCAAAAATCGTCTGCCTTTCTTAAAAACCATATTTATTCGTTTATATTAAGCTCTAGATATTTTGTTATTTATTTGTGTTGTTGCTAATGCCACTTCTCTGACTGCATCAGATCGATGTCCACGAATTTCATCGTGGCATATATACGTGGCATCATGGCATTCCAGCAGTAGCTTTATGCACCGTACAGGTGACAATAAGATTTAAGTTTACACTAGCGATTTGGGGTTTTTGATGATCTAGAAAGTACCATCCACTAGACACAAAAAAATCCAAGAATTTTGAAAACACAGTTACAAAGGGTGGAACCAAGGTTTGGGCAGAGACATCACTGACTAGAGTGAGCTATCATGGCGAGATCCTTGATCGATATTTTCACACATACACCACTGCTATTGGTAATGAATTCATTCTGATTGATAATTATGCGAGGAATCACCGAGTTGTGCTTGTTGAGGATTATCTACAGTAGTATATTTTAGATGGAAGGAAATCGCGAGCTCAATCCCCACACCTGAATCCGATAAAGCACATTTGGGGCTACCTTGGTAGACACGTTGGTGTTTTAAGTCCGACTCCAAAGTCCTTGTATGAGTTGTATCAAGGATTACTCCTTTTTATCCTCGCTTCCCATTTTGGTAACTCCTAACTTAATTCGAAGCATAGGAAGGCCGATGCCACGAATGTATTGCAGTTACAAGTGGATATGTTTCATATCATAACCCATTTTTGTAATGTTTCCAAAACATCTTTCCTTATAATTCTGTGATATCTTGCTTCCGTTAAAAATTAATTTTCCTCTTCAGGGCTTTTTTTGTTGTAAAGTATGTTTCTGTTAAACTTATGCAAATATATTTATCGCATTCAATAAAAAAAAACTTTTTACAGCATATTTCCTCCAAATTTCTTTTTTCTACATTCATTCATTTTCAAACTAGACATATTAAGCAAGCTATACCTTTTCTTTTGGAGGGCAGGGTAGCTTGATTTCTGTAACAAATTGGAATTCTCATCATGTCTCGAAAAAATTTAAAATTCAAATCTATTAAATTAAAAGTGGAAATACTAACAGCAAAAGCTGGTCAAACAAGTTATTATTTAGTAGAATGAAAATCATTGTATATATATATATATATATATACCTGAATATATGGTTAATCTTGCTTTTCTGTAAGGTATATTAAAATCATATGATTTCCAGTAAAAGCTCTTTTTATTGGTCTGCATACGTGGGGGGTGCAAGATTGCATCATCCTGATTTAAAAACGGTAACTTTTTAATTTTTTAGATATAAAGTTGTGGTTAACTCTGTTGTGACCTCAGGCCACCCCTTACACTAATACCTTCCTGTCTATCTGAAAGTACTGCTGGATGTGTAGGCGGATTTAAATGATCAAAAGACATAATTGCAATTTAAATAGATTTATTGATTCTTATCAGTAAATACGTTTAGACACACACAATTCACTTTAAGAAAAACAAATGAGAGTGGAGTAACGAAGCGGGAAATCACTACTAGCGGAATACACAGAATATCAGCTGAATCTAGGTAAGCTTAAACGCGCACAATTACAGCTATGCCACGTGCGAATAATCTCAATATCTTAAACAAAATCACTGACCTTATATTTTACATCGGCTTTACCTTCGTGACGATTTCGGCCCTTTTAATAGCTGGAAGAATGGTGGGTGAAGAACCCACGCTCAGTAATAATGATTTTCCCTATTTTCAATCCGCTTCTCCTCGCGTACCTCCACACGTATATCTACAATTGTCAACAACTTTGTGTCGATGTCTCTATCTTTAATTCACTTGACTTCTCCCTTCCTATCACTTAAGTTCTCAACTAGCGAAAATCGAACTTATATAATATATCTTATTTACATAAATCACGCCTGGCTCTCGGTGAAGATTGGTTGAAATAAATAAATTGTCTTAAGGAAAATAGAGGAGATTAGTAAAATACCGTATAGATCCTTTACAACTCTCGTTAGGTGGTTAAAATGAAAAAAATATCATGCAGAGTCTTAATATAAAATAAATCCACTCGAGAAAAATTTTGCGGGGTGTGGGATTATTGCATTACAAAATGGTACAAAAGATTAACATTTAGAAATTAATCTTGCATGTATATGTTTTATATAGTCTATTAATGCCATCTGTATATATATATAGATATGTATGGACATATATTCTGCTTATTGTAACATATTATTCCCGAGATATAAATATACCAAGACATTCGAAATCAATAACGTTCAAATAGCTTTTCGTCTGAAGAATAAGTACGATGAATTACCAGATTATATCAAGGATAAATAAGAAAAAAGAAATATCGCAATGCAAAGTCAGATTGCATTCCTAATGAAGTAACGGAGAGATCGTAATAGAACTCGAATAAATTTTCTTTCTCTTTGCCATATCTTCTCCGATAAGAGAAATAAGAATCATTCAGTTGAGTTCTATTTATGATCCGATACTTTCTTCCTGCTAGTTTAAGCTCATTTAAAAGTATCTGTGAATCTATATCATAATATCACGAACGAAATGTGAACAGTTCATGAAGAAAGGGAGAAATTGAGTTACATAAATTCACTTTAGGTCTTCTATTTCCTTACAGAGGATTTCTTATCGCACTGCCTGCTTTTGTTTTACTTTCTTATCAGGAAATTGTTTTAGCAACTAATTTCGCTGAAAAAAATATTGGCTGTTGTAGGAAAAATCAGTTTGTTATTCCAGTTCTTTACAAATAACTTGAATTATGCATTCCTTTAAAGCTACTTGAGAATTATTGATGAAAGGCATTAAAACTTATAAACTTTCGGTCAAAAATAATAACACCTCACCCAAAAGTTTCAAAATTTAACCTCCTTCTCATAATATGTAATGGATTTTGATAATCTTATAGATATATATTAACGTGCAATAATCCATATCCATTTAACGTGTAACATCTGCATTGTTCTTAAGTATGGGCATTATGAATTAAGAACTGAAATTCATGATTCATGATGTAAATGGTAAATATAACAACGAGTAAGTGACTTTATCATGAAGTAAATAATGTTCTTTTCGTTCTAAGAAAAGAGCGTTTCAAAATTGGAGCAGTTGTACATTAAGACATATATCACTAACATCATCGTGCTTATAAAAATAAGAAAGGTAATTCACAGTGTACCCCCAAAGAATAATAAGGCTATCCTATTTATAGTCACTACCAGTTTTCACACTTTTGAGTAGAAATTCGGTATTTTTTGTTCTCAGATGAAATGCGATAATTGAAAATTAAATGCACCATTGTTTTTAAATTATCCGACTACTTGTGACAACTTTTTAAAAAAAAAAAATGGAGATACGGGAATTTTTTGTGTTTTTCAGATTTGTTTAGTACATTTTAAGATAAATATGCTAAAACTAAGAAGAGAAAAATAATTATTATTATTAAAATGGGAAAAAGTGGATCAAAATTTACAAAAATTATATAAACGGGTCCCACTCTGTACTAAAAGTTTATAAAATAATTTTCGGTTTTTCAATTCTGTTGTGATGCTATGTTATACATCTTTGAAATGATCTTCATAATAAGAGATATTTTAATTTTTACAAAAACTAGAGCACTTTATCTTCGTTATTATATGAAATTGCTTAAAAAAACAGTGATTATATTCACAGAAAGGACTGTAAATTTTGCAATAAAACAGTTATTGATCAATCTGAAAGTTGAAACACTTCTACTATTATACAGAATATGCACGAAAAATTTCAGTGAATTATTTTCAAAACTGTTCTAGCAATCGCTGTCCCCGTTTGAGCATTTTTAAAAAACGCTATTTGAGTAAAACGTGTTTTAAAGCATGGCATCTTGCTTAAGTATTTGCATCTGCTTTTACTAAAAACACTTGTAGTTTTTGTTCCAGTGAACGGAAAAAAATAAACTTGGTATTTTTATAAAGCTAATAAAATTCCCTATAAAAAATAAAATAATTTTAAAAAATGTACATTTTTAACAAAATTCACAATTTTAGGGTAGTTGGATACCTTAATATTCTCCCAAAAGTCGATTGTGGCCGCGGTAGCCAAGTGGTCTAGGCATCGGGTCATGGCTAGCGTGTCATGAGTTCGATCCAGGTACCACTGAAGACCCGCCGTGTAGGGGTGTGATGCACGTTAAATCTATCGAGAACTCAAACGTCCTCCCGTTGGAGTGGTGGGGTAGTTAGGAGAAGGGGTGCCAGCTCAGGTGTCGTCCACGTCACTTGACCACGGATCAAAATTACGCGGACCTTTGCCAAAAGCCGTCATGTTGCTAAGACAGTGCGACGTTAATATTCACTCACCCATAAGTCAATTTCTGCAAAACTAATTTTTTAGTAGATATCTACACACGAAAACATAGTTCAAATGTTCTCAGAGAATTTTAATCCAACAAAAGAAACATCCCTATCAAATTTAAAGTATGGGGATCAAAAAGTTACAAAAACAGGATTTTTTTATGTATAACGCTCGTTAACCCCTCACAAACTCTTTGGGGTCGAATTCAGTAAAATCAAATCTCCGTGAAAGGAACATGCCTGTCAAAATTCAAGTCTATAGGCCTAACAGTTCCGGAAATATCGCGATGAGTGAGTGAGTCACTTTACTACTTAAGAAAGATAAATGAGCCTATAGTTAAGTTATAAGCACGATTTTTTTTATTGATTACATTGAGTTATCGAAAAATTGAATTTTTCGAGTTAAATATCTAATTTTTAATTGAAATTATAATAATTCTATATGTCTTTTTGATACTTCGCAGTATTTCTTTACCACAAATTCATCATATTAAATTATGTTTATAAATTTATTTACTTATTTACATATCCTCTACAACAAAAATTCACAAATTATCAAATATGTCTTTTATTATACGAAGATTCCTTTTTTTAAAGATATATAACATTCTACAAAAAATATTTAGAAAATGATTGACACATTAAAAGAAACATTCCCGAATTCCGAGGATAATAAAAAAAGGGAGATGAATTAAGCAAATTCCTTCTTCTGCGTTAGAATGATCTTTTTAATGTTCTAATAAAGCTAATGGACCTTAGAGGATTGAATACTTGAGGCTAATTTGAATTTTTCTGCCCTGTTCTCACTTATTTCTTACGAAAAAAGTAGTAGAAAGGAGATACCTTTAAGTGCCTTTTAATAAAAGAGGTTTTTTCCACGCTAGTTATTAAGACGTATTCGTTAATTTTTCGTCCATATTTCTAGTATTTTCGCTTCATCTCCGTTTTATTTAATCAAGAAAATAGAGAGTTTAATTCACAAATTGATGTGTCATTGAAAGTATTAATTAACGAGCTAAAATAAAATTTTATTAATTGAAAGAATTAAAGGAAAAGTAATTAATAAAAGTAATTAATTTTCAATAAATGTTACTAATGGAATTCGCTAAGATAAAATAAGAGCAACGGAGAGAAAGAAATAAAAAATAACACACAAAAATTATATTCAATACTTTTGCTATTATTCCAGTTTCTCTGTATTCGAATTAATTACTTAATTTACATTTGTTTACAAAATAGTTTCAATCAGTCAAAATCATTCCTTTTTAAATGACAAAATTTTTTTTTTCATTTAAAATCTTAGAAAGTTGTTCTCTCTTTTCCGGGTAGAAAGCACGTGTATGATTTTTTGAAAATTGTATAAATCATTTCTGTTTAATATCTCCCGTCTTCGACATCGGAGTAAAATTAATTTTTAATTTTTCTTCGTTTATTGTAGTTGTTCAAGCCCAACTGCAGCGTTAGTTTGTTATGCTATAGTATTGAGTTTTTATAAGTATTTGTAGTTGATGAATTAATGTTTTGATCATGCACAGAGTTTCTACGGCATTTCCATACAGGCTCGTAAGTTGCATTTTCGATTATTTAAATTTAATTTTCAGTTTGGATTGCCTTTCGTGCTGTCAAGCTCTTACCCTAAGCTAATAAATCTTTCTTTGATTTTATCAACCGTCCACACACACACACACATATTTAATAAAATAATTTATAAAACACAGTTCTCTTTTTTTACTCTTATTCCCAGAAAAAGGGTTTGAAGTTTTCCCAAATAATTTAAATACAGTTTCACAGCTTTTACCATTTTAAATAAAACCTTTTAAGGTATACGACTACCCCAAAATTGTGGACTTTGACATATTTTATGATTTTATTTTCAGACCAATCTTATTAGATTTATAAAAATATGCGACGGTTCTCTCTCTATCGGCGACTTTATTAACACTTTGTGGACTCTTCTAGGGAAAAATTAATTAATTCGACCAACATTCGCCGACCAAGAAAGCGTGATTATGCAAATGAAGTATATTATATAAATTCTATTCTGGAGAGTTCGTGAGTTGGCACGTTGGAGTTGGCGAGTGGGAGTTAACATAGAGTCTGCGAGTTAGTGGTTAGTTGAAGATTGAAAGATAGTGGAATTTGTAAGAGGTCTTGGAGTTGTCCAAGAAAAAGATTACAGAGCGTGGATCTAACGACATTGATCAAGCCCAATAAATGCCACCTGCAAGATTTCAGTGTAGGATCCAATGCATAAAAAGTACAGAGTTAGTACAGTCATAAAAAGTACAGTCTTATATTCAGTTGAGGGTCCGTAGTAGTATCCCTGTGTTATAGAATCTCACCTCCACGCTCTACTATTTAATCACCTACTTTAATTAGATTGTTATTGTGTCTGATTGATATTTGGAAACAATAAATTAAATAGATTGAAATCATGTCTGTGGATCATTCAGTTCTCCTACACACCTAGTCGGGTTTACAGTTAGACAAGGGGGTTCAGATGTAAGAAGGAACTGACCACCTATCACAAATACAAAATTTATTATTTTCCATTCACTAGAACAAAAACTACGAGTGTTTTAATAAAAGCAAATGCCACTACTTTAAGCAAAATGCCACGCTTTAAAATGTGTTTTACTCGAAATATGTTTTTTTAAATGCTCAAACGGAGACAGCAAATGCTCAAAAAGTTTTGAAAACTTAATTTCATTAACTAAATTTTTTATGTATGTTCTGTGTAATATTAGAATTTATTTAACCTTCAAATTTATCAATCACTGCTTTTTTCTACAAAATTTACAGTCCTTTATGTGAATATAATCACTGTTTTTTAAGCAATTTCATATAACAACTAAGATGAAGTGCTCTAGTTCTTGTAAAAATTAAAATATCTCTTATCCGAAAGTCATTTAAAAAATGAATAACAAAGCAATGCATCAAAATTGAAAAATTCAAAATTGGTTTATTTGCTTTCATTTGTCAGTAGCAGAGAATATTTAAAAAATCTTAAGGTACATAGGAAATTTAAATATAACATTGATTACTACTTAATACATCATGAAATTGCATGTAGTAAAGATGATTTTTTAAAAATGTTACATGACTAAATTTTAAGTTAATAAAAAAAATCTATGTCCATCAAAAAGGTCCTCCGCTATTCAGAAATAAATCTTTTAAATTTGAATTCCTACTGCATTTTTAAAGAACACAGAATATACTAATGTATTTAAAGGAAATTAAAGTTTATTTGTTTAATTGCTCAATTAAACTAATATTACTGTTTTGAATTTTGTGGCCTGTAAATCATTGTTTTTAGTCACTCATACATTATAGCCCACCTTAAAAAGTATGGCAGTGAAAGAGCAAATGAAAGTATTGAAATGAATTTCAGATACAGGAATTGTTTTTCTTACTTGCCTGTTACTCAAAATATTGACTTCTTTTTCAGGAAGATAACATACATATGGTACACTGGTGTAAGAAATTAAGAGAATTTGCATATTTTATTGAATTGCATGAAAAGAACTGAACTAAATGAAACACCACTGCTTCTGGATAAAAATGCAAATCTTGTACGGCCAATACTTAATCATACACGTATGTGTAGGCGGAGCCAGCAGAAACACAGGCTTTATAAGCGCGTGTAAGTTAAGACGGTTTTCGTTCACCAGCACGCCTTGGCGAATTTCTTGGTGTTATTTTGAAGCAATCAGTTCAATTCAAATTGCAAACAGTAAAAATAAGTAACCACCAACGTTTAGATGATAGAATGAAGCGGCAAATTGTTGGAGGCTAGAAACAGGCCCAGATTTGTAAAGAGTTCAATTTAACGCCCAGCGCTGTGTGTAACTTATGGAAACAGTTCCAGGATATTGGATTCATCGGGAGAAAGCCTGGGCAAGATCGTCACAGAGCTACGACGGCCAGAGAAGACTGCCATTCGTCGATTATAGCGGGGCGTAACAGAGAGGCTGCAGCTTCTCAGCTCACTCGTTACTTGTATGCAGCCACAAAAATCCGTGAATCAAAGGAGACTGTTTCAAAAAGACTTTAGGAGAGGGTTGTTTGCCAGAAGACCTACTATTTACGTCCCGCGCATGTCTACGAACAGGAGAGTCCGTTTAGCATTGTGCATACAGCATAGAGATTGGAGTATGGATCAATGGGCGACTATTCTGTTAGCTGATGAGTCCCGTTTCAGCCTAAACACCGATTCTTGCCATACGTTCATATGGAGAGAACCAGGGACCCACTACCTACCCTCCAATGTCCGAGAAATCGACAATTATGGTGGAGGAAGTTTAATGGTCTGGGCAGGCATCATGTTGGACGGCTATACACCTTTCCATGTCTTTGAAAGGGGCTCTGTGGCTAGTGTGAGGTATAGGGATGAGATCTTGGAGTCCTATGTTTGCCTTTTCAGAAGGCATTTTGGGCGCTCTCGTTTGCAAAAAGTCTGTCAGTCATCTCGGTTCAGCGTGAATTTCGGAGAAAGTACCATAGGAATGCACCGACATATAAGAGTATAGGAAGATGGTATAAACATTTCCAGGAAACTGGATGCCTGTGTTAACGCTAAAAATCCATAGCGTCCAGGCTGTTCACCAGAGAATGTTGAAAGAGTGCGAGAGGGACTTACACGCAATCCAAAGAAATCAACGATTCGTGCTAGTCGTGAACTTATGTTGCCTCAGTCTACCATATGTATTGAGAAAAAAATGCATTTTAAGTAATACAAATTAAAAACTATGCAAGCATTGAACCATAGTGACGAATTGCAACGTCTAAATTATTACCTTTGCATGGATGAAGCTATGCAAAACGATCATTTTTTCAATCAACTCGTATTTATTTTACGTCAAGAAACGTTACATACGAAAAAAGTTTCATATTTTATCTTTACAATGACATGTATTAAGGATCATTTTCTGCTTATTCATCTGGGAATTATTAAACTTTGTAATCGGATCAGTTATTCCTGATAACCCTGTATTTTAATGAAATACATTTGAGATAATCATTTTATATGTAGCTAATTTTTATATTTAGTACTCCTTAGTAAGCTTTTTTTCCCCCAACACTTTAAAATAGGATATAAATAGCACTGGATCCTTATTCGTAACTAATATAGCGTACAAAATCGATAAATATCCTAATTAAATTTTACAGAAAGAAATCGGTATAAATAATAGATCCTAATATTTCTAGATTCTTTGATGTTTCATTTGAAAAATCTTTAGAGTTTTTATAAGATATTGTCATTTTTTATTAAATATAAAATTCAACATTGCAAGACCTAATGACGGAGTTTCACTTCTACGCTTCAAAAACATCTTTTTAAGAAATCGAGTCAAAAGTCTGTTTCAAACTCACAAA
This sequence comes from Trichonephila clavata, assembly GCA_019973975.1. Taxonomy (NCBI): domain Eukaryota; kingdom Metazoa; phylum Arthropoda; class Arachnida; order Araneae; family Nephilidae; genus Trichonephila; species Trichonephila clavata. Next base: position 43,917 of record BMAO01037132.1, read on the forward strand.
GAGGTAGAAATGGGATTTCCTATCTTGAATTCTTGTAACTACTGGATAAAGATGCACCTTAGGAATCAAACAGAATTTTATTAACTTCAATCGAAAGCCGCCTTTCTGAAACAGGCATTTCAAAAGTTAACATTTTGCGTCATAAGAAACAAAAGTAAAGTATCTTAGTGCAAATGTATCAGACCCCATAAAAGAAAAAGGAAATCGTTATCAAATTTTACCTTCTTGGCTTTTTTTTACGCTCGAGGAACAAACACAATTCTCAAACGAAAATTATATTTATGACTGCAGATTCTTTTTTTTCATATAGTTGGATATATATATATATATAGTGATCCTCCAGTTTTTATATCGTAAAATTTTCTTCTTATTGAAATGACATTTATAAAATAAAAATAAAATATCACTCAGACTTCTCGAGAAATATATCTTTATCGATGCAATGAAAATTTGCACTTCTATTAAATATTCTTCTCGATTTATATCGATTTAGCCACTTGGGAAATGGAGGTAAAATTCAATAATGATATTAATTTCTGTATTTTGTAAGTATATATGATTCCCACACAGAGACTGGGTTACAAAAATTTATTAAGAATGTATAGTAAAACGGCTAAGAGAATTTTCTGAAAACAAAGTATTATTATTTATTTTCCGTAGTAAATAGGCCACAGTAGTCTAGTGGTCAAGCTCGTGAATTCATGACCAGCATTGTACGAGGGCTGTTTTTTAAGTAAAGTCCATTTGTTTTTTAAAAAATAACAACAATACTTTGTTTCAAAAATCTTTATTTTAGGATTGTACATACGTTTGCCTATTTTTCTACAAAGTTGCCGAGTTTATTAATGCACTTGTCATACCTTAGAACTAAGTTTTGAAAATCCTCTTCAAAGAAGTCTGTTTCCTGGTCGGACAGCCAACAGTTCACGGTTGCTTTCACTTCGTTGTCACTGAAGCGCTTTCCACCAAAACTGTGTTTGAGGTACCGGAAAAAGTGGAAATCGTTAGAGAAGCAGGGTAGGGACTGTATGGTGCATAGTCCAAAACCTCCCAGCCAAAAGATTCGATTACGTCCTGATTCGTACGAGGAGGCCTTGCGTTATCGTGGAGGTGCAAAACACCTTTTGACAGCATGCCACGCCGTTAAGAAGTGAAAGCGGCCGTGAACTCTTGACTGTCCGACCAGGCGGTAGACTTCTTTGAAGAGGATTTTCAAAACTTAGTTCTAAGGTATGACAAGTGCATTAATAAACTAAGAAACTCTGCAGAAAAATAATGTACAATTCTAAAATAAAGGTTTTTTGAAGCAAAATATTGTCGTTATTTTTTTTAAAAAAAACAAACGGATTTTACTTAAAAAACAGCCCTTGTACGAGTTCCAAAAATATTGGTACTCTCATAGAGGCACGTGGAGAGAGGCACGTTAAATCTGCCTTGGCTTAAAGTTCTCACGTTGACTTGGTACGGATGTTTGGAGAGTGAGGTACAAGTTCATTTGTCGTTTTCGTCACTTGACTGTATCTAAAAGTGGAACTCCATTTCGTCAGTAGCCTTCATATTGATTCAGCGTACGACGTTATAAGCTATCAGTTAATATATCACAAAAATTCGAACAATAATGATAGATCTTGAATTTTTATAAATTTAACAAACAGTGATAAATGGATAAAAGGAACAATAACAGTTCAATTTAAATATGAGAAGATTTATTTTGGAAAATTTTCTATTTTACAAAGTTTGCTAAAATGAATATAGCAATATTAAATTTAAAACAAGCAATTTTTTATATAAAACCAAAGAAAGACATTTGATATGAAATACCAAACAATCAAAATATATCATCTCATCATTGTATTGAAGAAGATTAATATTCTACTATTTCTCCAGGACTTAATTATAAATCATTTCTTAATACTTGTTATTCCTTCATGATTTCTTAGTAAAAGATTTAACTTAAATTTTAAGTTTGCATACCTCATAATATATATCGTATTTATTCGAATATAAGTCGCCTCGATTCCAAGCCGCACCCCGAATTCTCAAGTTTTTGCGAAAAATGAAAAATAGTGTAAAATGGTTTAGGATATCTAGTTTTACGAAATTTAAAAAAATTGAAGTAAATTTTAAATGTAAACTTATAAGAAGTGAATAACTAGTTATTTTACCAGTATTATAAACTTTTAAATATACGCATGTACTTGTAATTGCTCCAATTGCTTCATCCAACGAATCTTTTTTTTGCTTCGATTCTAAGCCGCACCCAATTTTCAGTAGAGTTAACATCGGGAAAAAGATGCGGCTTAGATTCGAGTAAAAACAGAGTATAACCTCTAGCAAAATGTTTGCTCAAAAGAAGAGCCATAAGAGAAACATATTTAACAACATCTGTTCTGCATACAATGCATTTGGTATTCTCCTTGATAGTATAATGCGTTAGTTAACTATGAACAATGTTTCACACAACTCCTGGTCTTAAAAGAATATATTTAGTAGATAGTTGTTGCACCCGTTGCGCAAAATTTGCAATACGACCTTGTTGTTTTTATTTAAAGAAATGTAAAAATCAGAATCCAAACATTCTCTGACACATTCAATTTTTACTTGCATTCCACGTTAAATTTTTCAGAAAACTAATTTCAAGATGCATTGATTTTTGTGCTAGATGCATGGGAAAAAGATAACATTAAAATATAAACTTTTGTGAATAAATCAAGTTCTTTCTTTGCAATATTGGAGTTATAGAGCACACACACAAGAAGATTTATCTAAAAATATAACAAAATGTATCTCAAATTGAAAATTGCAGGAGACGTTGAAGGATTAAAACTTAATGGTGTGTAACTTTTAGCACAGTTCCACACATCGTAAAGATTAAGATTATTGTTATCTTCAGATCAGTTTTTCCGAATTGGAGAAACTCAATATCATCTGCATAAGAGTTAACTTTCCAGTTTCTTGCTTTCGAGGCAAAAAATAGTGATAAAATTACTAAGAATTCAAAACAGAAATCTAGTGTGTGTGTGTGTGTGTGAACACTTCTGTTAGTTTAAAAACCCTCCATGCGTTGAAACCTAAACTTGATAAATATGTTAATTAAAAAATTAACTTGCACACTCTTTTCAATGACTAGAATAGGGAAACTTATTGGATATCTACATATAAATAAGTCACATTTTTTTTTACAGTCATATTTGTTCCCATTACACAGTTATTTATATATATATATATATAACTGTTCTCTTTAATTTTTAAAATAATCATCTTATCGGAAAAACAAGTCTGTACAAGAAAAATTATTTACAAAAATAATATCATTACCTTCACTACTTTTCCTCTAAGAAGATAACTAATATTTTACAACTGTTTCTTATTGTAAAAGATCTTTTATCAAAAGAGTTATCAAGCATTGAATGGATTCCTCTTTTTGAGGATTTTTTGTGTCTGTGTTTTTTGTTCTCTAATCAAAGAGATCAGGATTTCAGTTTAGAAGATTAACTTTATTTTCTTCAGTTTGTTTTCTTAGTGGTATTCTTCCACCTTCTTTCTAAGTCATTGAATAACTGCAACGATTTTGGGAGTGACAAGAACTGTTTTCTACATCCATTGGACAATGATCTTTCAAAAACACACAACGTTATTTTCTCTTTTCTTTTCCATCCCAATGTATTTCAGCACTATGTTTCACCTTTCCATTAATAAAAAAGGTACTCTCGTCTAGAACTTTATTTATATAAATACAAAAAAAAATCAAAGTAATTTAATGCTTGTTTAAAGTATAGTTGAAAAGAGGGATCATCTGACCCACTATAATTTGAATAACTCTTACTATTCTAGAAGATTAAGAAAGCCAAATGAAACCCATAATAATAGAAAGATGATTAGAATTTATTTTAACTTGTAATGGGGGACTGTTTCTACTTCCCTCATACCCCCTTGTCTTCGCTCGGACCTGACTAGAAGTGTGGGAGCAACTAATTGATCAGACGACATGATTTACTAAAATCGTTTATTTGTCACAAGAATTAATAGAATAACAAGACACAATAATAATCCAATTAAGATAATTTAGATCAATGATTAGAGCGCGAAGGTGAGACAAGTTGGCATGGGGATAACATTTACAGACATTCAACTAATTTCTACGATAACTTATGCTAGCTCGTTTCTAATTCGGACGCTAACAAATTACTCTCTAACTTCTATTTAAATAAGAAACACCGTACCTGAACTCTTGTACTTCCAAAATCCTATAGCTGAGGCCTTGTACACTAACGGTCAACTTGTGTGTGATCACCACGCATGAGAGCGATCCTCACTTTGGTAATCTTCAATTTTCCATTTAACAATCTTAGATTTACACTTCATGAACTCTCACTTCACTAACTCTCAAAACTCACGAATGCATAACTTATGTAATAGACTTAATTTGCTTTATCGCGTTTTCTTGCCTTCGGTGAAAGTTGGTTGAACTAATTATTTTTCTTAAAGAATCCTCAAGGGGTTAGTAGAGCCGCGTGTAGATCCGTCACAAACCACAAGTAGATGTTTTAACTCTTTGAATTTTAATTCAGTTTAATTTGCATTTTCAACTTGAATTAAAGAAAAACTGATTCATAAAAAATGTAACAGAAAACTCTAAAGGTTAATTGCGAGATATTCATACGGAAAAAGAAAATTATCAAAAAGGATATCTCGAATCTAAATCCCCGAATTCATATAAAAACTAACATCAAACTCTACTATGTGATTAAAAGTAATTTTGTTTTGGATATCGTATTATACACATTAATGTATCGGCTCTTAGGTGTATCTAGTGATAATTATCATGCCACTTTGATGCTACAAGATGGCCGCGTTTGCAAGTGGTCTAGGCATCGAATCATGGCTAATGTGTCATGAATTCGATCCCAGTACCACTAAAGACCCGCCGTTAAAGGGAGCGATGCATGTTAAATCTGCCGAGAGCTCAAACGTCCTCCCGTTGGTGTGGTAGTTAGGAGATGGGGTGCCAGCTCAGGTGTCGTCCGCGTCACTTGACCATGGTTTAAAATTACGCGGACTGTCGCCAAAAGCCCTCGTGTTGCTAAGATAGTGCGACGTTAATATTCACTCACTCACTCACTCCCTTGATGCTACAAGAGATGCTTACGATGAAATTTGCAATTTTGTATTATGGTCAAGTGATATGAATGATACCCGAATTAACACTCCCTGTTTCCCAATTTTCCCACCACGCCTTTCATGAGTGTTTAGAGGCTCCAGGACTTGAACTCATGATTACACACACAGGACCAACATTGTTCACTAGCTTTCAACATTTCAGTTATTCCGGCCACACCTTGATTCTAAAATTTAAACTGAAAGATATAATTTAATTTAAAGTATGTAAGCAAAAATAATTTACGGTATGTTATGCAATAATCAGTTATATTTGACACAAGGAATAGGTGATGTACATAAAAAACGTTATGTAGTTAATGAGATAGTTTTACACAGAATGATTAGCTTTCTTAAAATAATTTTCTAATTGTAGAAATGACACGGCAAATAAACCACACTCTTTTCCGCCAAAACTTCATTTGATTTTTTATTAAATAGTTTAACTTTTTTTCATAAATTTCAATAAAAGAGCTTTGTAGACAATAATGTACGATTTTTCGCGCGTAATTTGTGTATTTTGTAAAGTACATGTGAAAACATGTTTTTAAAAAGTATATGGATAGTCATTTCGAAGAGCCTTAAACATGCTTTGGAAGGAAAATTATAATAAATTATAATTAAATACTAAAATTTACTCTTTATATAAAGGAATTCAATGTTTGGTAGCAGAATCGAAATAATAATTCATTTTAAGTTTCTCAAACATTTGAAATTTTAAAAAGAAACTTGAATTTTTCTCTTTTATTTTTACAGATATTTTTTTTTATTTTTAAAACCTTGACGTTCTTAAATTTCGAATTTTGCAGTTTTATTAACTGTACATTCTGAAAATATTAGATTTATTTTTTAAATTTATCTAAATATTTATTTTATTGAAAGGAGGGGCATTTCACCGATTTTGAAAGAAAAGTTCTTCAATTGCCCTTAATTCCTCTATATGTTCTATATCAGTTTGCATCATTATCAGCCGTATCAATGATACGGGTCCCCCAAGCTACAAAGTAGGGTTTGCAATCCCGTGTCATATTTTTAATCCTGGTATTTCGGGATTACATTATCCAAATCCCGGGATTGGTCCTGGGATTAGGATTAAACAATTTATCAAGAATACTTACATATTAGCATAGTCAAAATTGAGTAAAAAAACTGAAAATATGATTAAAAATTGATTTAATATTATTTTAATGAAACAAATAAAAAAAATAACTTATCATAAAAAGCAAATAAAAATAGTATATAATTAAATTTAAAAAAAGAAAGCATTTCTTCATTTCTTGTGTTTCTGTAAATAAGCTTATAAAACACAGCTCCTCCAGCATTTCATCGTCGAAATGGCTTCTTATTTTTTGTTACAAATTGTCCTACCGAAGAAAATGCACGTCCGGATTCTTTACTACTAGGTATTATCCTCATTAAATAGGAGTGTGTACTTTTCAGTTAGTCACCACGTCTCCTTCCATTTAAAAAAAAAAACATTCTTTTTTTTTTTTGAATTTTTGTTGACAGTGTCTCAAATTTAATATACTGCATCGGTGCATATCGCTCTTTAATAACTTAATTTAGTTGTTCTGCTACACTTAAGGGTTTTTGTACATAAATTGATCTAGTTATTGAATCAGAATGTGAATCAATTTCAAGTGTTACCTCATTTGAAATTGAAAATCCAGTTGCATGAGCTGTTAGTAATGCAATGGGATTTGAAGTGTCTCAAGTCATCCAAGAAGGTCCGATATTAATTAACGGCATTTAATTGAAGAAGGAACTGTGACAAAATCTATTCTTCAAATGTTGCTTATATTATTGTGTATGCATTGCAGTGAGCCACTTAGATCTGTGCGACGTTCTCCTATACGAGAAATGAGAGTAGTGCATATATATTTTTTTTTACTTATAGCATTTATAACTGCACAAAAAAATTCTACGTACATATTTCATAAACAAAACATAAATTTTTTGAAAAATTAATTTCTTATAAAATTTTTATGAGAAAAAAATTGTTAAATATAATTTAGACAAAAATTAAATCCTGGAATTAATTATTTTAATCCCAGAACTTCAGGATTCAAATAAACTTCGGGATCCCTGGTTTCGGTAATCAGGGATCTTCGGGTTAAAAATCCTACTAAATATCTTCCAAACTTTCTAATTGCTTATGTCCAAGTTAGCTGACACCGGACATCCTAAGGGTGGGAGAAATGTACTTTTTCTGACCCCACTCGGTATGGTAAGAAAGTTGCAGAAGAAAATAAGAGAAAATATATCAAATTTCACGGTTTAACATACACACCCACCTCTAACCCTTCAAGATTCAACACGTAAGAAAACTGACATGAAACGTATACAGTACAAAAAAAGTAAATATGGTACATTAAATATAATACCAGATTCACAATACTTTGAAAAATAATTCAGAATATAATTCAGACAAAAATATTAAATCCCAGGATTAGTTATTTTAATCCCGGGATTTGAAAAAACCACCCAAATCCCGGGGCTTCAAACCCTATTACAGAGGCCCTAACATGTGTAACTACAGTCGACCAGCAGGGCTTGCACATCTAAAAAAGGATCCCCAAGGAATTTGATACAGGGCTCCCTCAGAACTAGCTACGCCATTGATTTGCTTGTACTCTGTTTGACTAGAATTACGTAATATCTAATATAAAAATACATTTTCTCATTTGCGCTTCTCATATCTACAGAAAAAGAGCTTTAATAAGTTTTAAACACTACTTCGGAATAAATATACACACACACACACACAACCAATTTATCAATATAAATCGAACTTTCTTTTTAGAAGATGGATGTGAATTTCAAAAAGAAATATTGCTTGTTTTGACTTTTAGAAAGAAACATTTTCTTTCCAAGAAATTTATGAATATTCTTTTATTTTGTTTGCTGCATGATTTGTTTCTGAAAAGTCCAATTGATCAAAGTTTTCACCAGGAAAATGAAAAAAAATGTTTCGTCTGATATTGGCAGATTCAACTGTCAACTGAAAAAGCAAAACATAAAAAATGTTATTTTCAAAGGCGGAGCAGAAAGCTTTGATTTAGCATTGCATTGGCCTAAATTTTAATCTTCCATACTTTTAATTGAATTCACTCAAAGTTAAAACGTAACAGACTTCACTATTTTTAGGAGGAGTTAGAGTAAACGGATTTCGAATACAGTTTTTGACTCCTGCATCTCTGCTTATGAATATATTATTATGACCATTATATATGTTGCAATATTTTATATTTAAGAACAGTTTTTATAATTAACCTAATTTATAAAATATTTGAGTTAAAAAGGAATCATAATTGTAAAACTGTAAGTAAAATATTGAAATAATATTTTTTTTCTATAACTGATTTGTATAGAAGCAACATGGCTTTGTTTTTCCTAGATGTGCAAGACTTCTGCTGTACGGGGAAGGTGGTACCATAAAGCAGCTGAACCCTAAATCGTTAGCCTAATTCAGTGATAGTTTTAAAAATCATAATAGGTCTCCCTTTTAGTCCAAAGACTCTTTCTGTATCTTCAATTGTTATGTTTTTTAGAATGCAATTTATTTATTTTTGGCCTTGTAGGTAGTGCAACTTTCCTACATATTATTTTATTATACTGTATATGTATATATACACACACGCACGCATATATATATAATACACACTTAATAACTTAGTACTGTTGTAGTTGATGTTGTTGTTTCCAATCCTTCCCAGTCTGACGAAGTACTAATTATGTAGATTACCTCTAATTGTCTGGAATAGTATTAGAGTATATTGTACAGCCAGAAATAAATCAGGAATCAGCATTCAACTCATTCACATTTGATTTCCTTTAGAGATCAAAAGATAAAAATATTGCATACGGAAAAACTTTTGTATACAAACGAACATTTAGTATTTTTTTTTTCAAATTTCATTTCAATTATAACAAAGATATGTGTTGACAGATGTGAAAAAAATATGAGCAATTGCGGGAACAAACTTCCGTAAGGCATTTCAAAAAGGAACATATGTCACGCATATATATATATTTGTCAGGTTTGAAAAGATTAGCTTCAAAATTAAGTGAGTAATAAATAAAAATAGAACGAAAAATTTACCATCGCGTAAGGATTTGTGGGGAAAAAGCCTATTTAAAGGTGGAGCGAGCGCTGACGAAGGCGAACGCGTACTGGAAAAGGCTTAGCTGGTGACTCCTCGTCGAATTGCTGTCTACTGTTCTACTCGGTTGAGCGCCAAAGGGCCGTCATGTTGGATTTTAGATGATTGCAAACAGAATAAAGAAGTATTTTTTAGAGATGATGCCCTCCTCATTTAACCAGCAGGCCTGGGGCCTGTTATATATATTATATATTATATATATATGTTCCTTTTTAAAATGTCTTACATGGAAGTTTTATAGAAATCTATTTTTATTCTCTAAATAATGGTACTGGAAAACAGAATAATTTGTATAAACATAATGATTTGAAAATTTCAATGATATGAGAAATAAACTTATTGTAAAAAAATTTATAAAATTCCTTCTAACTTGAATCAGTGTAGGTGTTATTTTAGAATTATATATTTTTTTTTTTTTTTAATTTTTTTTTTTTTTTTTTTTTTTTTTTTTTTTTTTTTTTTTTTTTTTTTTTTTTTTTTTTTTTTTTTTTTTTTTTTTTTTTGCATCGTATCATATGTTTGAGTCATGATAATTCGAAATATCCCACACGTAGCGGGGATGATGTGTAAGAAATTTCTTGAGGTTGTGACGGATCTGTACGGTTTTCACTAACCTCCTCGATATTTCTTTAAAGTTTTATTTATTTCAACCCATCTCCACCGGGAGCCAAAGCGTGATTTTTGCAAATGAGAAATATTATATAAGTTCGGGTTTCGCGAGTTAAAACGGTAGTAAAGTGAAGAGTTGGATTTTTGAAGTCAAATGAATTGAAGCATCGGTAGATGAACACGCAGTTGTTGACCGTATTAGTTATCAGTTACGCGACGAGCTACGCCGGAGAGCTGAAGATTGAAATTGGAAACCCGAGTGTGGATCCTCAGCTATCAGCCTATCCCGCCAGTTATAAATTCACCACCACGACGGAACTGCCGAAGTTACAAAGATAAGGTTAGTGATTTAGAAATTAGTAAATACGTGTACGTGTTTTAGCTGTGATTGTACGTGTTGATCTTTCTTGGATTCAGTCCCGATTCCGTAGTTCCGCTAGTAGTAACTCCTACTCATACTCCACTGTGTTTTATTGTTCTTAAATTTGAATCGTGTGTTTGTAACCTTCCTTGATTAATAGGTATCAATAAATATAGTGATTTGTCACTATGTCTCTTGAATTCTCTAATTCGCCAACACGTCCAGAAATCTTTAACGTTAGACGGGGAGATGATAATCTTAGGGGAGGTTATATTTCACGACAAGGTTCATCACGCTTTCGTGGTGTGCTGTTAAACATAGATGGTAAATTGCAATTTTTATCCCATCAGTAGTTTATATCTTGCTCATAAGTGTATATTTTCATTCCTCCATTAGTTGATGAAAATGGGTACATTATAAAGTATAAGTGAAAATTATATTACGAAGTGTTTTAATCGTCATCTGCATTAACGCTAATTTTCGAGAGAATCTTCTGAATAATTAACTAGAACACTGAGAGATATGAAATCAATTATTAAATCTCTTAAGATATATTTGTCTTAGAATAAAATTAACTGAAATTACAATATTGTATGTCGCTGAAATATTAACCAATCAAAATACATTGATACTCTTTAGTCCCTCCTTTAATTTAAAATATTATTGAGTATATGTACTATATGTTTATATATATATAGCTGTCGTGCTTTCGAGTCAACACCAAGCCATTTTGCAAAAACAGTTTTTCTTCAATGAACCATTTCGGCGTCTGATTTTAAGAGAGAAACTGGCTCGTGTTAAGTATACAAGTTTGATTCCACTTAGGCAGATGTTTCTAAGTATCCTTCTTATTGAAGAGCTGTGTTTGAAAGTTAAGCACGACATATACGAGGTAATAAAAATTAATGGGCGGGGATAAAAGTTCTATTTAAGGCCATATGTTCTTCAACAAGAAGTGGGTACTCAATTTAATACTTGAAGATGCAACGGAAAATAAAAGTTATAAGTGGTATAGGGAATTTAATTTCACACACACACACACACACATATATATATATACAGAGTGCGTAGGAAAGTCCCTTTTACTTGATAATACTGGCGAACAAACAAAATTACAGCTATGCAAGTGAGGTTACGGTATAGTAAAGCAACATGGCCTGACCTAATGCAAACCACATCAATGCTTTAAAAAGCTTTATACCATCAGTTAATACGTACTAATCGCCATTTGATTCTTACGGATAGGATAAACTGTCACCTGTATTCCTGAAAATATTCGATATGTATGATCTCTATTTCCTGTGAACTTTTGAAAAGAAGTATGATGAAATATACACAATTTGCTGCATAAAATGTGTACTCACTTCAATCTTTTGATGGCATCACTCAAAAAAAGTACAAGTCAACCTGTCACACAGGGATAACAAATTAACGCCGATATTGTTCGAAGAGTTCGCGGTTGCTCATTATACATATTTGCATTCATGAGAATAACTCTGCATGTCCACGTCTCAACATGGAAGGTGTCACACTATTGTTAGGTTTGGTGATAGGGTGATGTACATCCAGTGGAATTGTATGGGAAGCTTCTTAAACCAGATAATTTATGTCATCTCACAGGAAAAATTAGATCAGGTGATCGTGAAGGCCATTTAACGCAATCTTATAATTCAATGACCAAAATTTTTATTGAGAAATTTTCACACTCTGGCTGTCTGGCTACAGGCACACCGTTATGTTGAAATCACAAGGACTGTAATGGGCAGAAATATCGTCTACAAAATCAGATATTATTAAATGTAATAATTAGAGATACCTCTGTCCATTTAGTGCGCCTTTGTGAAACCCAGGTCAAAGTTAGCGCTACACTTTAAGGGATTAGCTCACTTGGTGAAAGGCGGATAGTCCCTACAGGAGATTTTTCATCGCCCAGTGTCGAGTGAATAATCAGGTATAGCCGGTCCGTTTATCAATTCGGTACGTACGGTGCAATGGTTAAGGAAAAATTACAAGATTCCATGCTAATGGACTGGAATTAACTGAAACTCAATTTTTCTGAAGAAGCCCGTTGAAAATCATTTTAAGTGCTAAAAGAGTTAAGAAATATATATTGAAAGTGCAGTTCATACCTGTTATCCTTAAAGATTATGTTTAATAAGTCGGATGAATATATACATGTGTAATATATAAAAATTCTTATTTCACGGGCAACGCGTAAGAGAATATTTGAATTTACTTATGAATGTGATTTTTACAATATAGTTTTTATGAAATGTAAAACTTAATCTAAATATAGTAACAAGCTATTTGAGTTGAGTCAAAGCAATACAATATTATTCCTAAATAAAGAAATTTTATATGAAGAAAAATTATTAATAAAAAAATGAAAATGAGAAATGGTAGTTGTACACTGAACAAAAAAAAGTATAACTCAGAATTTACTTGTCTTTGAAAATCGAACCATAACACATAGTGCATAAGCCCTTTACTGCTTTTTTCTTTCTATTTGGTAGTTTAAAAACAGTAACTACAAAGTTATTATATTTGCTTCATTGTATGGTTTTGAAACGTGTATAAATCCCTTCTATCCTGTGACCCAGCTAAAGGTGTAGAAGGAACTAAAGGATCATACGACATGATGAATTCCAATTATTTTATTTATCATTACAAAAAACTCAAACACAAATAACACTATAAATAAAATAATTCAATTCAGTAATAGAGCGAGAGAGAGACAAGATTCGCGTTTGGGGAGAATATGTTCAATAATGTGGCTCTTGTGCATTACACAGAGCTTACTTATTTAATAACCGCACTATTAGTTTAACACTCAAAACATCAACTTAATTTAAGGTCACAATACCTGAACTCATGCAACCTTCTATTTAATTCAAGTTGACTGTAACACTTCTGGGATGTAGTCTTTAACAAGCACATAAACCAAATTCTGGTAAGATTCACCTTGTAACGAACATATCACGTCTTGTTATCTAAACTTCTGGCATTCTTACTTTTTGTTTACGTATTCTCTTAACTGCCAATTCACTAAATGTACATTATTCACTTCACTTCCAATCCACTTACAATCCACTAACACTCAAACTCGAGAAGAAAAATTATGTATATTAAACTTAATTTGCATATCCCGTTTTGTTCTCTTAGGAGAAGATTGGTTTAAATTGCTGATCCAAAAGTATACCCGAAAGGAGTTGTTAGTGGAAGGTCGTGTATAGATCCGTCATAATTTCATAAATATAATTATTTATTTACAAGCAATTTAACAAATAGAAGAGTAATTGTAAAAACATGTCGGAGCTATATTAAAGTCCAACCAAGAAGCACCACGAGTTCTACTGACGACAGTCTTTGTCATTTTGACCCTTGGTCAAGTGATGAGAAAGGCATTTGAGCTGGCACCTCCCTCTCTTGACTACCATAATGGATCGACTTTGAGCATCTACAGCTTTAACATATATAGTCAGCCTCTACACGGAGGGTCTTCATTGACATTAGGAATCGCACCCGTGACATTCTGGTCACGAAGTCGTGACCATAAGCGCAAAACAACGGCCAAATTGTAAGATATAGATAAAAAACCGCATCGGTTGTTTTATAACATCTAAAGTAAGCAGTCATTCCTTGAGAAATGTTTATCGAAGTTTTAAACATCTAATGCTAATGCAATAAAATATTTATAGGCTTTTCTTAAGTTCTTTTTTTCTCTTAAGGTATCCCACTACTTGCGGCAAATTTTTTTTGAAAAAAATGGAAATATGGGGATTTTTTGTTGGGTTTAGATTTGTTTAGTACATTTTAAGAAAAATATGCTACAATTAAGAAAAGAAAAAGAAATTATTATTACTAAAACGGGGGGAAAATGTGTAAAAATTTACAAAAAAAATAATATAAACGCGGCCCATTCTGTAACAAAAGTTTGTGAACATATTTTCAAGTTTTCAATTCTGATGTGCTGCTATGTTATTCATTTTTGAATTGACCTATAGGATAAGTGATATAATAATTTTTATAAAAGCTAAAGCACTTTATTTTTGTTGGTTTATGAAATTGTTTAAGAAAACAGTGATTATATTCACATAAGGGGTTGTAAATTTTATAATAAAAAATGTTTAATAAATCTGAAGGTTAAAACAGTTCTACTATTGTGCAGAACATACACAAAAAATTTCAGCTTTTTATTTTCAAAAGTTTTTTAGCAATCGCAGGCCCCGTTTGAGTATTTTCAGAAAAACACATTTCGAGTAAAATTGATTGAGTTCGAGTAAGGGTTCAAGTAATGGTATGTGCTTTTACCAAAACACTTGTAGTTTTTGTTCTAGTGAACGAAAAATAATAAACTTGGTATTTTTATAAAACTAATAAGATGGCCTATAGAATAAAATAATAATAAAAAATTGTCACACACAAATTTTGGCAAAATTTACAATTTTAGGGTAGTCTGATAACTTAAGATCCTGATACTAAAAAAATAATAGATTTTGCACATTCGAAGAATAATTTATTGTGTATAGTCATAACACAAATTAATTTAAAGCGGACATAGGAAATGAATATTCCTCTACTATTAGATCTACCACACCCAATAAATCTAAAATGTCCAACTTCAATAGAGCCGTTGTAAATAAAGTTTTATTCAATGCAAAAACAGAACAATGCCGTGAGCTCTTCACAACCAAAAGCTACCATAACGTCCGATACTGTGCTTACTCTAATAGCGAAGCACAGACTGTATTTTCCAATCTCAATGTTTAGAGTTCCCTTTTTCTGGAAGAACTCGAGAAGGAAAGAGCTTTTTATACTTGCAAACGGAACTGAGACGAACAAATTTGTGAACGAAGCTTGGAAATGGAAATAGAAAAACGAGTTGGAATTTGACTTCTATTGGAAAACACGTCTCAAGGAAAAGTGTTCAGTAACTGGAAACCATTTGAGTGAAATTTATACGGTATTAGGGTGGAAGATTGTGGAGTTTCGTTACTTCCTTTTAGCATTACAGTTAGGAAATAGAATGCAAAGACATGTTGAATTAAATTTTCTACAGAAAAGATTTTAAATAAAAGTCCTCAATGTAAACAATGCACCTTTGCAATGACGTTTGCAACTTTTAAAATATATTGTAGAAAGCATTAAAAGTTTCAATTTTCTTGTTCTTTTTTTTATGTAGTTCTAAACATTTTTTTAAATTGCTAATGGCATATTAGAAAACAATTATAGTCAGATTTATTAGTGAATAAGAATAATGTAAGTATATTAGATTAGAAAAGAGAGAGAGCACACGATTTGGCTTTTTACTTTATTTCAAAATGATTAGGGCTTAGAATTTTCTAACCAAATCATTTTATGAAGAAACAACAAAATAAATTGAAGTGAAAATCGAATACTTCGCGTTTTATCTATCAATGTTATGTATATCTGTTAAACAGAATTTTTATTCATCTTTCTTTTAGCTGATATATTTCAAAAGAATGTAGTTTCGCTCAATTTATTTCCTAAAAATCAAATGTCTTTTTGTAATGTTTTTTCTGTATTTTCAATAAATTTCTATATAGCGGGGAGAGAATACTCAGGTGCAAATGTGAACAAATTTTTTTTTTTATTTTTTTTTAACCTGACTATAAATATTTATTGTGCTCAAACTATTATAATTAGATATCTGTTTTTTTTCGATGTATGAATATTTTACACAACCATTTACTTGAATAAAATTGAACATGGGCTTTCCTCCCTTAGTATTTCTGACAATGTCTAAATGGTATTCCTATTCCCCGCCATGTGTTCCTTGACATGTCTTGTACTTATAAGCAACAAAATAATTGGCTTCTAATTAATCTTACAAAAATGATTGAATTCGAAAAGTATTGTTCGATTGCCGCACAAACAATTTAAGAATTATCTTGCTTTTTCTTACTTAGCTCACAGAAAAAAACTAATAATATCTGTATAATATTGTAATAAATAATGTTTACTCTTTATAAAACTAATTAACACATAAAATGTTATTTGATTATTATAGGGATTTACAAATATGAATTTTCTTACATAATAAAATTTAATTTACATATCAAAAGCAGCTTCTCAAATCACTATGTCAAAACTCATTTATTTGTTTAATACCAAATTAGATCAATTGGAAATTATATCAATAATTTACATCTTTTTAAAATGTATTCTTTTCTGAATAAATCTTGCTGCAGTTTGGAACTGAATTAAATCCTACACAACTTCATAACATCTCTCAATTTGTATTATACTTTAAGAAAATATTTTAAATTACCTTCTTTAAACTTTATCTTCTTGCAAAGTCATGATATATTTCAAACATTACAAGTAGAAGTAAGTCGTTACTTCAAAATCTACAAATGCCAATCAAAAAGTTATTTTTCTAAAATTCGAACAAATCACGTTAAAGGTTTAGCAACTTAGAGTTCTAGAATATTTTTCTCTTGTTTCAAAACTTTTCGAACTATCACTTTTATAGTCAAGGATCCATTTTCGCTTTTACTGAGCAAGTACAGGGGAAACTTTCACTCTTTGGAAATGAATCGTGCCTCAGAATTAGTAAAGATGCAAATTTCTGTTAAATGTTTCTGCTTCGATGGCCGAACAAGCAGAAGTTGAAAGTTTCATTGGAAATTATATTTAAAATTCTTAGGAAAATTTCCTTTGGTATTACGTCCAAAATGCATGCGTGGACTGTCCAAAATACATTCTGAACGAAATATGTGTTTATATGTACATTTGTAATTATCTCTAAAACTGAAAGAGAACAAACGTGATTCTATGACAAACTCCACTGTTTTGGAAAACGCAATCTTAAATAGCATTTCAATTTGACATTTCTATATATTGGCTTTATCCTACTTCATTAAATAAGACTGAATTATTGATTTAAAAGAAAATTTCATCAGTAGTTAAGTTAAGAAAATTTATTCTAATCCTAATTCTAATTAAATCTATGTAAGTATTATTTTTTGTATAGTTTAAAATTATATGATTTCAATTTTTGTGAGTCATAAAAATTTTGTGTTTCCACACTGAAAAAAAATCTGTTATAATAACACCAAAACATTTTTTTGTGCACTCTCATTTTTTTTCTTTTAAATAATCCAAATAAGTTCCTATAACTCGTGGTATTTTATTCAAATTATTCTTTAATGTAGCATGTCTTGAAAAATGAGAAAATTAATTTTGCAATAAAAAAGTACGTTTTGAACGTAATAAAAATATTTTGATAATTATGATAATTTACAATGATTAGTGCTTGGGAACTAGGCAACGGGGGTTTCACGTCAGACTGTTCACTTGACCGAAACATCTGTTCACGCACCTCAGTCCCCAGGTTCATGGAAATAGAGATGGTAACAATAGGCCTTGGCTCTCTATGGGCTTTTGCGCCACTGAGTTTAAGACCCGCCGTGTAGAGGAGCGATGCGCGTTAAATCTGTGGAGAGCTCAAACGTCCTCCCTTTGGTGTGGTGTGGTAGTTAAGAGAGGGAGGTGCCAGCTCAGATGTCGTCCTTGTCACTTGACCATGGTTCAAAATGACGAGTTCCGTCGCCAAAAGCCCTCGTGTAGCTGAACAGTGCGAACTTTAATATTCACTCACTCGCTCACTTACTCATGCGCCACTGAGTTTTAGTATAGTTCGGTGTTGTTGCTTTGTTATATTACAAATTTTTCCTCTGTAACTGGTCTATTCGCGTGCCTATTACTAATACTTTTGGGGAAATTCTATCACTTTTAATATTGTTCAATTAAAAACTTTCTCCCAAAGAAGAAGATGTGGCTTTATATAAATCATGTCGTATATTTAAGCATTCACTTTTAGGTTTGAGAAGGAGTTAGAGATTAGGAATTAAATGATAGAAGTTTTTGATTATAACATAATTTCAAAGCTAGTCGAGAGCGACTCGTCGATTGTTTAATTTATATATAAAATTAATAATTGACAATTCAGTCGGTAGGGTATTGGAATTGGAATCAAGTCGACTAGATGTCGATTATTTGAGATATGAGATACGATTATTACCAAAGGTATATATAAATAAATGGTTCTTCTTATAATTAAATATTAAATATCTCATCTTCCTCGCTTTGGCTCCAATACTTTATACGTGTGCATTTCACATGTACTTTATACATGTTTGTGAGACTTAAAAAAGGATTAATAAACTATATTTGTTTTAATAATGGGTGGTGTTCATTCTAACTCTCCGAATCATTAAGGGATTTCAGGGGAAATCCCTTGGTTAATTTCAATACCTTACATATATAAATGAAAGGAAGTTACACTTTTTGTTAAAAATTAGCAATAGTGTGTATAAAATAAATTTTTTAAAAAAAGAAAAAATATTTGTCTTTCAATCTTATTTGAAAGACATTTATTTTTCAGGGAATATCCGTGTTATTAATGCATTACGAAACTCCTCTGGTTTATTAAAAAAAAAAGAAAATTAAAAAACTGAACAAACAATAATTAGGATAAAGGATGTTTTTCCATCTTGTAAGAAAGGCCCTAGAATAGGGAGAGAGAAAGTTATCACATTTACTAACAGTGGAGCATTCACTGTACGTCCGAGTCAAGTTGTTTTGAAGAAATTTTACACGCTTAAATTTAAAAACTCGGGGCAGAAACTCATAAAAAGATATTCAAAAATGTAGTAGGCTGAAAAGAGGTGAAAAGGTGTAGAAAAAGCCAAGCAAATATTTTCCCCATGCAACAATTCCATTTCTTGGATATTCAGACCATTTTATGTGCAAACCATAACAAGTTTCTGCTTTCTGTGTGTTTCTGTTTCTTCTTCAGTGTAGGGAATCTGAAAGCAGTTAACACACCGAAGAGATGGGAGTACAGAGTGTTTTTATATATTCTGAGTTTATCTTCCTTCTTTAAAGAAAATATTAATAAAACAAAAAAAAATTCAGAAACTTCTCAGTTTTTCCTCTTTATCTGCAAAGGAAATGATTGCAATGAGTATCTTATGAAAATTGCTTTTTTTTTTATGATAGTTCCAAAATGAAAAGATTTTACCTGTGACAAAGTGGATGGGAAACTTTTCAGAATTCTCAGAAGGTCAGCTCAAAGGATAGTTGTGAACTCTGTAATTGAACAATAAAATTTAAGGTATCCGAACACGTTGAAAATGACCCAATTCACTCAAGACAGATATTTTTGTATTTTATTTTATGGAATAGAGCTATCTTTTGACTCTACGAAACATACTTTGTTTTGTTTCTACACTACCTAGAGGCCAAGTTACAATCCATTTTATAAATTTAGAAAAACCGGACGTGGGTTTTCGATCTACCAGAAGTGGGTTTTTAAATGGCTCAAAATCTATCATGCCGATTCTGATAACTCAAAATATTACGAATGTATTTCTATAAAACTTTTTGAACCTGATATTTATGTTATTTTGTAGAGAATGTACTAAAATATTTCTTATTGTATGAATACTTTTGAGTTATGGCTTGTTATTTAAATAATGGTCTCATAAAAAATGTAACATTTCTTATAATGTTTACTCAACCAGCTCTAAAATTTTCAAATTTTAATAAAAAATTAAAATTTTAGTACATTTCCTAGATAAATGCATCCAATTTGTTTTAATAATATTTTTACTGATATATGTTTATTACTTTTTTCTCTAACTGCTTTCAACTTTTTCAAAAATATTGCTAAAATTTCACTTATAATTGTGATTTTTGTAAAATTCAGGTAATTTATTTTAAATTTTGATAGTTAAGTGGTAATATTTATTGGTATTGAGTCCTAAAAGAGCATTTATGATGTTTTAGTATGCTAATTTGTTAAAAAGTACTCCGAACGTGTTCGGATACCTTAAATTAAATATGTAGCAAAACTATTTTATTTTCTTAGACTTTCTGAAAAATGTTCATGAGGCTGGAACTGGACTGTCGCATTCATGTATGCCTTGTAGCCAAGATTTCACACATGGGGCACTTGTAAAATATGTAAATAAAACTAGAATTTATTCAGTATTCTTTTCAATTCTTTTGCAGCATTCATCTTAGTTGTTTTTGTTTTTTTACTGTAGTGTTTCGAAACCAAGGAGGGAATTATGAATAACTTCGTTTAATTACGAGTGAGTGAGTGACTGTTGAGGTTAATGGCACAGGAAGCAATTTTGGCTCAACAGCGCCAAATACTCTCGTTATAATGTTAAATTATACAAACGCATAAAAAAAGTACATGCACATGCGCATATACGAGGTACGATTCAAAAGTTCCCGGACTGAGCGAATAACGTGGACAATTTTTGTAGCACACTGACTACGGTAACATTTCAGTGTTATTGCATTCTTCCCCTTTTCTGAGGCGGATGCATTTAGTCGTTGTAGGCGGATGCATTTAGTCGTTGTAGACGGATACATTTAGTCGTTGTGGACGGATGCCTTTAGTCGTTGTAGGTGGATGCGTTTGGTCGTTGGCGATTGAAAGAAATTGTGTTTGTTAATCAGAGAATGAATAATAATTTCGTGTTCGTTTGGGAACAAGTGCTACGGATACTTTCGAAAATTTGAAGCATATGTAAGGCTTTGATACAATATCGCAAACGCAAGCTTTTGAGGGGCATCAACATTTCAGAGAAGGCAGGGAAAGTGTCGAAGACGACAAACGCTCTGGACTTCCCACATCGCTGAAAACATCGAAAAGGTTTCTGCGGTGTTTCGTAAGAACAGGCTTCAAACAATAACAGAATCAGTTGGAATATCTTCGGCCACATGTCAGTGGATACTGACTAAGGATCTTAAAGTATCATAGGGTGTGTCAATGTATGATTTCCCGCATGTTAAACGAAGACCGATCTGCAGAAGAAGTTAAAAGTGGATAGCAGACTGAAATAAAGGATATGGCTAAAAATGGATTCCAGAAATATTTCGATGACCTTTTTAAGCCAAGGCAAAAGTGTGTTGTTTCTCAAGGGTCTTATTTCGAAGGAGGATGTGTTTCAGCAGTTTAATAGCAATCTTAAAAAGCATAAAAATCATTCATGAAAAATGAACAATTAGATACAATACAAGAAATTTCACGTTTGTAGTGAGTAACAAGCAGGCGCTCCTACCGAAAGGCTTAGCTACTTTTCCAATGAATTCTGATCTGATTTTTAACATAAAAGTATACGTAATACGTACATGTAATACGTTTCATCTTTCAAATTGACTTTGCATTCAAACATACATTATAGGAAGATTAAATTCTATTTTTCTATTAGCAGTAGTACCTTATCAAAAGGCTATAATTCCATTCATATCCTTCTTGAAAAAACATAATGAACAATTCGAAACTTTAGTTGTATCCAAGTCTAGCAAAATATTTTAATATAATCACATTTATGATCAGAAATTCATTTCAGTTCTTATCATACAAATCTCGGAGAAATATATTAATCTCTAGACAACCCATCGTGCCATAGAATCTCTTGTGCATTACCCTTTCTGAGAATTTCTCGCCGTTTCATGTATAGCAAAAATAAGTTCATATTTTATTCGGTATCTCGCTTAAAATGTGCTCAGAAGGAAATGTGCGCTTATAATATTATCTCGGAAAATAATAATAAATATATTTTAGTGAAAAGTTCTCCTATTGTGTTCATTCTTCTTCTTATATAAATAGTACGTTACTTTAATGTTAGCACACAATAGAGGCTATTTAATGTTTCTGTTTTTGTAATGTAAACCTTTAAGACTTTTTGAAAATAATCGTTTATCATTTAAATGGAGATTTACGATAACTTTCTCTGTATTATCAATAAATATTTGCGAAAGAAATGTATTTTCTTCGAATAACTTCTGTACTTAAATAGTTGTATTTAGAATTTTTGTGCGAATAGTAATTATTAACAGAGTATTAAAGCACTTCTTTAGAAAATACTGGATTCAATTTCTTTCACCTGGGAACATGAGTTAATTACGAACTAGTAGATACGTGGCGAATATTTTTACTGATAAAATGCTAAATATTATAAATTGTTCAGGTAACAATGCCGTTATCAAAACTTATCTCTGAACTTCAAAATATCCACGATAAAAAACGTTAACTATTAAAAATTATCTTTGAATTTTAAAGCACTCATTAAAGAATACCACTGGTAATTCTAGTACAAATTTTCGTACTTCATTCTGTGATGGGTCCTTTGAGATTTACTTCTTCTATATCTTCTATTCACGCTTCTGTATTTTACTATAAAAATGATATTAGTTCATTTGAACATAAAAACATATTTTTCACCTTTTATTCAAAATGTCTGGTTAGTTATAGAAATAATGATTTTCACTTATTTAAAAGTAATATGCAGCTTTTACATGGTAAGGCCGGAATGAAAATCACAGGTAGGAATAATTAACCTTGGAGAGTGAGAGTATTACTCGATGATTAAACGATTAGTAAAATGTCAGTGCAAATGAGCTGCATCTAAAAAAAAAATTACAAAAAGTATTTAAATTATAAATAAAAAAAATAAAAAAAATAACCTTGGAGAAGGCGCGTTCTCGATACTAACGTTAGTTGTCGTGCAAGGTGACGTTGACATCCTAAACCTTTTCTTTTTTATATATAATTATATTTATTGTACACGATAAAAAAAATCTTGTCTTCCAGTGAATATTTTAACTAAGAGAAAGTATACTAATTTACTTTTAAGGACTTTTTAATTTTTCTTTGATAATTTAAGAGAAAAATCGAACCAAACTTACAACAAATGGATCACTTTTGCAATTCAGAGATAAATTAACAAGTAAAATGTTCAATGAATGTAAAATGTTTGTGACTTTAATGAAGGAACTTTCACCTTCTTAAAGTAACTTTACTACGGGAAAACATGAATCGCAAAATAATTGTGATTCGTGTTTTCCCGTAGTGTTTTTCGCAACACTAAGGGAAAAATCCGCCACATTGTGTTCAAGTTATTGCAATCTTTTATTCTCCTTTGACTATCGACAAATAATGTGCTGTTACTTTTTCTTGATTGTTTCTTTTTGATAGTGAGCCTTGAGGTACACTTGTGGCTTCATATCTTAATATAGTTTTTTTAGTTTCAATTTGAAAATTTTCCTTTTTACTCAAGCGTTTCATGTTCATTGCTTTTCTCAAATTTACTTTCGCTATTTTGATTAAGGTATGTGACTACCTTCGGAGCACTTTTTTTGAAATACATAAATTTTCAACTAAATAAAGTTTTTTTTAATTGAAATGGGGTATAAAACTAGGAATTCAAGTACAATTTCCCTAAAGTTAAAAATAATTTTGGATATATTGGGAATTTTGAGTGAAATTTTAATGAAAAATTATAGTTACGGTCAGGCTGGTATTGAAAATTCTGATAAATATATTCAAATAATATTTATAGAATACACATGAAATATATAATTATCTGTGCTTAGAGCTATAAAATTTGTGATACTTTTGAAAGTTTTTGGAAGATGGAATTTTTTATGCAAGAACTCAATTTTTTACAAAAAACTAATATTATTTCCTCACAAAAAGCGCCATAAAATAGATAATTATATACACAGAGATTAGATTATAGTCTAGACTATATATAAAACTAAATAGAACATTTTCTGAAAATTTCAATTCAATATCTTAAAAAGAAATCCTGTAGTGGACTTTACCGTGAAGCAAAAAATTGAAAACTATAGTTTCTCTCAGAAAATGCATTTAGATTTTAATATGGTATAAAAAGTTTTCTACTCATTGTACATTTTTAAACTCACGATATTTGTGGGTCACAATCTCTTAAGCTTCATGTTTAACTGATTCAGATTTTTTCAAAACTTTTGCTGTTTTCTAGAGAATTTTATAGACTATAACAATTGTCATTTTTAGTGAAATTTTGATGAAAAATTGCATTTATAGAAAATTTTAATGAATTTATTCAAATAATACTTATACAGTACGTGAATAACATCTTTATATGTGTTAGGAATTAAAGGATTTGTAATACTTTTGAAACTACATTTCCGGTTTACTAATTATGCTATAACTTTGCTTCTAAATATCGTAGAAATAAAACTAGAGTGATTTTGGATTCGTATATTGTATGGGCAAAAAATAAAAGCATAAAATCAATTTTGAAAATTTTCCCCCGAACGATGAATTTTGGGTAGTCACATACCTTTATATCAATTATTTCATTAGGTTCTTCCGTTGCTTAATCAGTTTCAACTTCATCCAACAGAGATCGTGATTGCACATTTCTATTTTTTATACTCTATTCATTAACATTTATAAATCAAAATGAGTCGTACAACACAGCAATCAAAACCATTAAGTTATTCACAGGGGGAAAATGTAGCCTATCCATAGAAAATATTTTGGAACAAAAATGGTCACGCGGGGAAATCAATCACCCCAAGTTCCTTAAGATTGTAATAAAAGTTAGTCACTTACAAAAAAGGGGGATATATGACAAATACGTTTTAGTTCCCATGAAGTCCATCCTATAGGAGGATATTGACAAGGTCATTGGTAACAAATAAAGTTTTACCAGAATTAAAGATTTTGTGAGCCTGGGGTGGTTTTGTGTTCTGCGCGACCCCTTTCGGGTTAATGCAATATATAGTTATAGTTAATTTTGAAAAATCTAGGTAACTTTTCAGTTGAATGTGTAACAAGTGTTTTGTTATTCATATCTAAAATTTTTTTCCATTTATCTGCTTCCCAAACATTTTTTTAAAATTTTGTGACAGATCTATACGTGGTTCTACTGATCCCTTCATGACTCTTTTAAGAAAATATTTATTTCAACCAACTTTCACCGAGTAAGGAAGCTTGATTATGTAAATGAAGTATATTATGAATTCTGGTTTCGCGAGAGTTTGTGAGTTGGCACGTTGGAGTTGGCAAGTAGGAGTTAACATAAAGTCTGCGAGTTAGTTGTTCGTTGAAGATTGAAAGGGAGTGGAATTAGTCTTGGTGTTGTCCAGGGAAAAGATTACAGAGCGTTGATCCAACGACATTGATCAAGCCGAAGAGATCACTTGAAAGTTTCCAGTGTAGGATCCGATGCTAAAAAGTACAGGTATTGTGCGTTTGATTAAGTAGAAGTTAGCTTATTAGTGTGCGACGTAGTGATATTTGAGCCTACATAAGCTATTTTAGATTCAGTTTAGGATCTGTAGTAGTATCCCCGTGTTATAGAATCTCAACTCCGTGCTCTAATATATTTCATCTACCTTAATTAGAATCGTACTGTGTCTGATTGATAATTAGAATTAATAAATTGATTAGATTGAAAACATGTGAAATTATTGAAATTAATTTTTGATTAATTATTATTGGAATAAATCATATTGAAATTATGTCTGTGGATCATTCAGTTTCTCTCACACACCTAGCCGGGTTTACAGGTAGACAAGAGGGTTCAGAGTCGAGCAGAAACCGACTGTTATCACAACTTGACCAAATTCTTAAGGGTTTTACAATGCTTTCTATTAATATTTATACCAAACACATGGAAACTCGAATTAGTTGGCATCATTTACGTACGACTTAAGAAGAACATTCCGTAAAGAGAGAGCTGAAGCACATTAAATCTTTTGAGCTTAAAGTCCTCCCGTAGGTACTGTGTGGAGAGTGGTAGTTTGGAGAGTGGTTGCCAGCTCCGGTATCTTCCTCGTCTCTTGATAGAGGTTCAAAATTACGAAATCTGTCGGCAGAAATCCTTGTACTGCTTTATAGGGAGACGTTATTATTATTCTCCATCATTTATTCACATAAGAACATTCATAATAAAAAAACTCATAAATTAATAGGAACTGCTTTCTTTTTCACAAACTGTCTTGGTGGCACTTTTTGTAAGAAAATATTGTTCCATGTTCACAAGATTCCTATTTTCTAATCCTGAAGCAATATCCGAAGATATCTGCAGCAATATCTTTAGCATATCTGAAGATCTACAAATATTGTACTCTCAAGACATAAAAAAAAGGTGTTTATATTAATCTCTTTCTATAATGTGTAGAAATATTTTCTTAATTTTAATCAGTCTTTTAGAAATTTTTGTCACAAAGTGATATGATAGATTTTTTTACAAGTCTTATAAAGTTGCTTTGGTACTATGTACATTGTTTCAGTTTTCCCCTTTTTTTTAGACTGTTCATTATTTTCTTCTTTTTCTGCTTCAAGTTTATTTTCGTTTTGACCTTTTTTTAAGAGATCGGCTCAATTATTTGATATTAAAATGAATAGAATAATTTTTACTGTATTGTAGTGGTTATATCTATTCCTGAGAGCCCATTCCATTTCTGTGGCATTTTTTTTTTTTTTTGTAAACATGGGAAATTAAAGTGATATACATTTTCTAGAAAAAGTATAATAGAATGTCCCTCTAGACTGAGTCAATAGAAAAGATTGAAGTTTTTTTATTTGAACTGTTTTTAATATAAAAATAAATTCTAATTAGATTTGTAACGTCGTACAGATTTTGCTTGGACTTCATTAATTTGAAATTCAGAAAATAATCAGATTTTTTAGAAGTTCTGTTGCAACTACTACAATAAATTGTCTTCTTTTAAAAACTTATTTTACTTTATTTTTCAAAACTAAATTTGACGAATCTTGCAGCTAAATAAAAAGAATTGATCCAACTTTTGTGTTTAAGTTTGACATTCTGTAATTACTCGACCTACTATACCGAGCAAACTAAATGAAGCAAAGTAAATAATCACTTTACTTTTTTAAAAAAAACTATGATTTAATTCATACTCTGCCTTTATATACATGGACATATACAAACAGTATTTTTTTTTCAGATAGTATGTACTCATTTAGCGTAAATGAACACGTTTTTGTGTTGAATCTACCAGATTAGAGCAAATGCACTACATTTCCTCATCCTCTATCTACACTTTTATTGTATTAGTCATATGTTCTTTTGTTGCACAGTCCCTCTCTTCAAGGTACTCGACTAATTCTGTGTGAGATTTAAGCCTGGTGTATTTCTAGGCCAATCATACCTATTAATTTGATTTTCCAGGATGAAAA
This sequence comes from Trichonephila clavata, assembly GCA_019973975.1. Lineage (NCBI taxonomy): Eukaryota > Metazoa > Arthropoda > Arachnida > Araneae > Nephilidae > Trichonephila > Trichonephila clavata. The sequence goes on from BMAO01037132.1 coordinate 71,233, forward strand.
TCTTGACGTCTTAGATCAATGCAGCTCTTCATTTTTTTAAAAAATTATTTCCTTGATGAGTCGTGAATAACTAGCTAAACTTATTTATTCCTCTGCTTTAAGAATACTTCAGAGCAGCTCAGTTACATTTTTGTATGGCTTAAAAGATTCAGTAAGAAGGCAAACTCTTAGAATATTTAATTCATTGAACTATTACAAAAAAGTTTTCTGTTTTATTTCTAAATCTATTTCTTAGCCTGAGTTACAGATTTAAGATTAAATTTTTTGAACTAAAGTCCTTTAGTAAAAACTAAACTATAAATTAACGATAACTGTTATAGATAGAGAGTTGCATTTCGGAATCTTAACTATCTGGCTCGTCGTTTGATTCAACGTGTATGAGATAATATGTAATAGTTTTCTTAGAACTAGTTTTCACAAACCGACTGAAATTGCGTTAATTTTAACTAAAACAGCAAAGTTTTTCTCTTGATTTGTGACTGTGATTAATAGCACTGCTATCTAAGATCTCGTTAGTGAAAAGTTCTCACTAAAATTGTGAAAGTTTTGATCCCAGAACGTAATTATATGATGGATTGTTTCAATTTTCCACAATTTCAAAAAAAAATGCTTGTCATCATTTAACGAAGTGATTTGTAAAATTTTTTCCCCCGGAACTGATTTGACCCCCCTCTCCTTTGACAGCGTAATTGCTTGACGTTGAGTTTTGGAAAACCCTGTATATACAAGGGGTGATCAAATGAAAAGGTACGAAACGACATAAAAATGAAACAGTTAAATATTTGCATATTCCGCCAAGGGAGAATGTAGCGAGACATCTCGGGATGCCATTGGAGACTCTGACTGGGATCGCGGATCATGCGCGGGTGCCCGCATGCGCAGGAGAGAGCAAAGGCTCCTATAAAAAGCGGCGTCCAAATGATGCGAGCACAGAATTACTCGAGCACAGAAAAAGCATTAACTCCGATGTGTACTGTGAGACACTCCGACGCCTACGCAGGTCCATCAAGAACAAAAGACTGGGGCTGCTCACGGAGGGTGTGGTTTTGCTCCATGATAACGCGCGTCCACACGTCTCCAGAGTCACACAAATGGAACTGGACAAGTTCCAATGGGAGACGTTGGACCATCCGTCCTACAGTTCGGACATGTCACCCTGCGATTTCCATGTGTTTGGTCCACTGAAGAAACACCTGAAAGGAAAGCGCTTCAACTCGGACGACGTACTCAAGGACACTCTGAAGGACTGGGTCTCGTCACAGCCACAGGAATTCTGGGAACAAGGAATTCTGCGGCTTGTTCATCAGTGGAATCGTTGTGCTCAGGCCTATGGTGTATATTTTGAATAAAGTCTATATTTGTACCCACCGTGTCGTTTCGTACCTTTTCATTTGATCACCCCTTGTATATACACCGTTAAAAGTTCAGAAGTATGATAGTTTCTGTGTTTCTAAAATATTAAAATTGTGCAATGGAAAGTTAATTCTTCTCTATTACAAATTAATTAACTCTAAGGCCTTAAAAACTTTTACTAAAATATACAAAAAAAATCATTCAAGCATATTTTCGAACGTAAATCAACAATTGTGTGTGTGTGTGTGTGTGTGTGTGTGTGTGTGTGTGTGTGTGTGTGTGTGTGTGTGTGTGGTGTGTGTGTGTGTGTGTGTGTGTGTGTGTGTGTGTGTGTGTGTGTGTGTGTGTGTGTGTGATTGTAAAAATAAACCTTTGAGTTTGTAATTAATTTTCCATACTTTACAATCTGTATATTACATAAAAAAATATTTATTTCTATATGAACATAAATTTTATTTATACACTCTAAGGGTATAGAGTATTTCGATTTGGAAATAATCTACTCTTGGACTATTCTGCGCATAAATATTCATCCGGTATGCACAAAAGAACTTCCATTTCTGTTTGAAGATGTAAAAAAATATATAACTTGCTCCATATACGCCATAATATAAAAAGGATATAAATATGCCTAAATTCTTACGACCCAAAATCTATTAAATATGATCAAAGAGCTTCTTATCTAAAATATATAGATTCAATGAAACTCTCTTTCTATTTCGAAAAGCAACGGCAAAAGAGAATGTCTTGGTAAAATTGAATTGAGCTTAACTAAAAAAGGGGAGATTTTGAAGCATCCCCAAATCAAATTTAGCTTTTGTTTCTTCTCCTAGATATGAGCCAAAACGAATTCAATCCGAAGAATTCTTTTTATGGGTGCTGTTGTTATTTATTTTCATACTTTTCGCTTCTTTTCAGAAATTGGTAATGAGGTAGGGTGATAAAAGGAAGAAATATGTGGACAATTTATGTAAAAGAAATATTTTAAGTCACGAATTTTTTTTTCAGTTAATTTTATACTCTGTAGCGGTTTACACAGGTCAGCTTCTTTTTCCTTCCTATATATTTTTCCCAAATACACTGTTATATTTTTTAAAAAACAATATGAAAAGACCATAAGAGCAGATAAGATAACACTAAATTTTTGTATTCATTTTTTTACATAAAATTAAATATTTATACTACTAAGTAATATTTATACTAAGTACTTTAAGTTTTTAATAAATAATGTTTCCGTTCAAAAATGACATAAATTTCAGCTGAAGAGCTATCATCTTGGTAGATTCATTTTTCTGACAAGATTTATGGCCTGTCTTCTTCAGCTTCATTCCAAAATCCATTTCATCACAATGGAAAGGAATCATTTCTTCTTTGAACTCGTATAGATTTTTTTTTTTTTTACTTTTAAACAAAAATTAATTAATTTTTTAAGTAGTAAAAACCAAAATAGTGAACAAGTAACCAATTCTTACGTTATATATATATATATATATATATATATATTATATATATATATATACATATATATATATACAAGGTAAGATGACTAATGTCATAATAATCATTTTATTATATATTTGCAGATAAATATCTCACTGTCATTCAAAGTAGTTCCCGTCGTCTACAACACACTTCTGACAACGCTCATACAAGTGCTGGAAACTTTTGAAAAAGTCCTCCTTTGAGACTATGTTAAATCCCTCGGTAACAGCAGGATGAATGTCTGAGGTGTTTGAAAATCGGTGTCCCTTCAGTGCCAATTTTAGTCGGGAACAGAGGAAAAAGTGTGCTGGTGCAAGATCAGGAGAATAAGTAGGGTGATATTACTCCGAAACCTGTTGCTGGGCAAGGGACGGTCTAACACACATTGCAGGACGAGGGCGTGCGTTATCATCCAACAAAAACCACTTGCCTGATGCAGCGAGATGGGGCCGAATACGATGAATGCGAGCCAGGAGGCGCTTCATAACATCGTAATAAAATTCACCATTAACTGTTTGACCTTCCGGTACGTATTCTGTATGGATAATTCCCCGCGTCGAAAAGGATAATCAACATTGTCTTGACATTTGATTTGTTAAAACGAAACTTTCTCGGTTTCGGTGATGAGGGACCGTGCCACTCCATGCTTCGACGTTTCGTTTGTGGATCATGCGCAAAACACCGCGTTTCATCTACTGTAGCGATGGACTATAAAAACTTGTCATCTGTATCTGCAGCATCGATGAAGTCGCCACAGGAGTCCAATCGCTGCTGTTTCTGTTCATCGCTTAGTTCATGAGGGACAAACGTCGCACAAAGTTTCTGTTTACCCAAATCCTGCGTCAATATTGTTTGGACGATTTCACGAAGAAGATTCAATTCGTTCATCAATATTCGGACGGTTTGGACGGTCTTGCAGCAATAACTTCCTCACTCTTTCGACATTTGCTGTCGTTCTACTCGTCAACGGTCTTCCACTGTGATGCTCATCCTTCACGCCTTCCCGACCTTCACAGAAACTTTTGAACCCTTGAAAGACTCTTGGCTCCTCAGCCGACTCAGCCTTCTATCCCTCCAGTGGATCGATAAATAAGTACCAAGCTTCCTTGGGCGCTAAGCAATGGGGATTTCGCTTCAGACTGACAGCCTGTTCGGGACATCTGCAAATGCACCTCAGTGCAATGGTCGCGTATATTGAGATGGGCACAGTAGGCCTTGGCCCTCATGGGCTGTTGCGCCTAAAAGTTTAGTAATTATATTCTCTCGCATAAGCAATTTGTATCGAAAAGTTAAAAAGATGGGGAAAATGCACTCAAATTTTACGTTTCTCTGTTCAAATCGTACGATTTACTGTAATGTGTTGTAGTTTGCTGTACGAAAGCAAAATTTTGAATTAATAATTAGAAAATAATTCCCAGAATTTTACAAAAAAATACTTACAGTACTATAAATAAGTCATTTTTAAAGATTTAATTTGGGGTAAATGCTTCCCAAAGAACGAATGCGTGTTGTAAATAATTAATTTGATTTAACAAATTTTCAAGAATTACACCACTTAAATATATTTATTTCTGTGATATATATATATATATATACGTATATATATATGCAAATCAGTCGCCAAGAACAAGGCAGTTCTTTAACAGCTAAGAGAACTTATTGTCTTAAATCGAATAATTGAAATACAGAATTCTAAAGCAATATTCGCAGAATAAATCTCAGAAGGTCCACACACCTTCAATAGAACTCAAACACAATTATCAGTGTCTGAAATACGCATATGTAAAAGATTATTCACAAGAACTGCTCACCCTATTCAACAGCCGAGCTAACAACATGGTCATCAATGTCGCCAAAATTGCCAACATTGTCACCAAAAATGATGCCAGCTTGTCTCTATCGCCAAAATTTCACCAAGTTCCTATTGAATCGCCATTATAAGGAAACTTAAGGCATTGCTTGTTAATATTACACTTTTATAATAAAACAAATATAACATAGAGTAATATAAAGACATTACACACCCAAATACAAATTATTTACACTATTTTATACAAAGCACTATATATGTAGCAGAAATTTAAGAGATCGAAATTATCACATAAATTGTATTTTTTGCGAAAGCTTACTCTTGTCGAAGTTTCCTTAAATATATTTTTACACACACACATACACCACGATAAGCAAAAGTTTCTTTCAGAACTTATGTAACAAACAAGGAAGAAATGGTCAGAAATAAATTTCTTTGCTCTTCAATACACATTCAGGCAAATTGCTGTAATGCGGTGTTCAACTAATTCCAAGTCACGATTCCCTCTTTTCTGTACACTTCCCTCTTCTCTTACATATCAGCGATAAGAGCGAATGTGTATCTTCCTCTGTGAAAATAGCTATTAAGAAAGTTTTAGCGAAAACAGTTTGAAACTGCTAAGAGTTTTCGCTTTTCAATTGTTGCCTCCAATTAAAAAAAAATCAGGCTGATGGGAAAGAGGTAAAACGAAATAAAATTTTGTTGAAAACTTTTCATTATATTGATATTTTATTCTTTTGACTCTTTCAGTTTTTATTTGAAAGTGTGATAAATATTATTTTAAAATATAAATTTACTATACTCGTACGTGGGATACACAATTTGCTAGAATTCCGAAAATTAAGCATAACTTATTCCGGAAGTATTATTTATAAGTCATTACAAATGTGCAGTATAAATGAAAAGATTACATGTATATGAATGCATATATATATGTATACATATACCTAATTATTCTTTATTTTAGAGACTGAAATCAGTAGAAGACTAAAGATATATGAAACTTAAAATACAGATATTGGTATTTTAAAAAATACAAATTAGAATTTTAAAATTATGGATGCTGCAGAAAAATAAACATTGCTGACTTAGGGCAACTAGTGTGTGTGTGTGTGTGTGTAATATATATATATATATATATATATAATATGATTTCGAATGTTTGCTTGGTTATATTTGTGTGAGGTGTTTTAAATATATTTAAACATATATATATATATATATATATATAACCAAAAAATTGCTTCTCCAGGAAGGAGATACGCTACATGCGTGAAATTAACACTACAAAAAGAAGATGCCGCGATTTGCAAATGATTAGATTTTCAATGCCTTAATACAAAGCAGGTAATGGTTGCGATACCTACAATGTGTTCAAATGAAGAAATTGCTAAATTGGTTTCTCACATACAAATAGCTTTTAAACATTACAGTCTGCTGAAAAGTTCCAGTGCTGCTGCGTGTAAGAAGTAGAACTGTTTTCCAGCACGTATTTGACCGATAGGGATCGAATAACATACTTCTGCAGCGGTTCTTAAACTTCCGATCGGCGCAAATCCCCCCCCCTTAGATATCGGAGTGACATCGCGGACCCCCAAGATTTTGCACATCCCTCCCCAACTGAACGTTCTTGATCAAAATACAAGTTCTAGTAAAGTTTTTTCATTGGCGGCAATTTAGTGACTAAGTCTAGTATGACACATCTTATAATTTTTCCTCGAGGACTTTCAGAGTCTGTGAAAGAGTGAAATCACAACGTTACATGAGAGACTCCGCGGCCACCCTAAAGAGACGCTGCGGATCCGCAGGGGCTCGCAGAGCACAGTTTAAGAGTCCCTGCCCTACTGGAATTGCTGTTAATCGTATTTCAGCATTTCTGTTCACATTGGTCGAAATCCCATGGTTTCCTGGAGAATATAGAATCGATGGGGTTCCAATTGGTTTTCAACGGCCCGTTCTGATCAAGAGCCCAGAAAACAAACATGTTACTCGCATCACCTTGATAGATCGCATAGACACGTCACGAGCTTGAGTCAAGAAATAGAATCGCTTGCAACAGTGCCTGCACGAGGAGTTTGACGACGTTTGCAACAGTGTTAACCGCCAGCTAAGCAAACATGACTTTGGCTGCCCTTGACGATACGTCACAGGCGGGTGAGTGATTGAGTATTTTAATGGCGCAAGAGCTAATTATGGCTATACTGCGCCAAACAAATGTTGATAAAATTCTAAAAATATATACACACATATATAAAAAAACCGAGCCTTATAGTAGTTGCATACGATGTGTAACCTCTGACATGTTATCAAGGAAAATTCGCAATAGCAACTGAAATCCTAACCAAAATGAATCGAGTAGGATTGGAAATCATTTTCTACGGAATAATTATGTCTTTAATGAAAATTTTATTTAATTAACACAAGGAATAATGCAATTTTTTATCAAAAATATTTATTCTTGTTCAATTTGGGGAAGAGTGGAGACAATAGATTTATGAAAACTAAAATATGACACATATACTTGGGATTTCAAAGTATTTAAAAACCGTTGAAAAATAGCGTCGATAACCGTACCACTGTTAGTTGTCGAAACATTTCGATTTGTGTTCATTTCGAGCTTGAGTTCATTATTCAAAAAAGCTAGGAGTGGCTCGGCTTCTAGCAAACTGAAGTGAACTTTAAAATCACTACTCAAAATCATGGGAAGCGAGTGATAGTTTTTTTTAAAGAGCAGAACCACCTTCGGTATATTGTAAAAGTAAAAAAAATCTTTAATTTTTTGAACCGTTTGATTAGGAGAAATGTATACGACCACTGAAATCACTGTTTGTCCATTTTCAAATAAGCATTCTGCCGCACATATGTCCCCACTATCTTCACTAACAATACCCAGTCCACTTGTTTGGCGATAAGTAATATCCATATGAGTATAGCCACAACATGTGAGTTGTGCTGTTTGCTATAGATCGCAACACCAGCTGCTCTGTGGCCCTGTTGTTTAAATTGTACAGAGCAATCGAAGTCAGGTATCGAACCATGTTCGTCATTATCTAACCACGTCTCTGTCAACAGGAGTAACGTATAATTTTGTGAAATAACATCGAAATCTGTTTGGTGAGCCCTCAGACTTTGACAATTGAGCGTAAAGATCGCTCAAAGATCCCACGACCTAGACCGCAGGGTGGGGTGGGGGGAGCCCCTCCTGAATGAAGGAGAAAAACAGAACTTCACTTCGAGGGTAGTGAAGAGACACCATCAACGCGTTGATTGGTCAAAGCAAATAGCGCGCATTTCCCCAACTTCCTGTTACACATTTCCATCCCTTTTCACGAAATCACTCCTACAAATCTTCAGCAACCGAGAGGAAAGATGTTACACATCAAAAACCTTTGATAAAAACTATTTAAAATTTTAGATAGAAATAGATTTTGGTGTGGGTTCCCCTTTCCCAAAAATTCAGATAGGATCAAACACAATGAATGAGAAAAAAGTGATGCGACAATGATTAGTAGTCAACTAAAATGTGTAGAACAGATTGCAAAATCATGCATGAAGGACATGTGTGTCTGAAGGAGCATCTCCCCCTCAACAATAAATGCCCATATATAAAAAGAGTATGACCAATGTTAAGGCTAATCAGTTTCATATCGGCCCCTCGCATTGGCATTACAGGCCATGTTCTTATGACAGGTTTCACACAGTGCAGTTTGTTGGATTCCATGATTCCTGTCAAGTTGCTAAAATATGGTGCAGGATGACACGCTTCAGGTCCAAAAGCGGAACTGCTAGTGGCAGATGGGTCGTCGCCTACATCACAGACGGGACAATTGTATGGTCAGCGATGAACCTGGATGCAGAAATAGCGTGATGACATTATTTCAAGTGAATCCTGTTCAGTTTACAGCCTCAAGATGGACGCATTAACGCTTTGGCAGGATCGTAAGGAACATGAATTTCAAGCGTGGATTCGGCCAACGTCATAGTAACCCATCACCCAAAGCGATGTTTTGGCTTGTAATTAAACCGAATTGGAAAAGAGTGCATAGTAGTAGTTAAATATGTGAAACTATATTTGGAAATGTTTATCAAACACAGATTAATATTAAGAAATACAAAAAAAAAATTTTTTTTGATATATTAATCCTTTTTGTCATCATCAGTTATCAGGTATCCCATTATGAGTATATTTATGTTTATTTATATTACATATGGGTTACATCACATAATGTATAATATATTTTTTCAGTGGACGTTATAAAGACATATAAAATAGAAACAGCGGTTTCCTCTGTAGATCTGTATTCATACAAAATTACATTCTGAATCAACTCTGTGTGGCAAAACAAAAGCTTTTTTTTCCTAAGAAAATAACATCTAACATTGTATTTGTAAACAAATCAATATGACTTTTTTTAAAGTATAAGAGTTGATATTAAATTAGGTTGTTTAATAATTTTAATAACAAGTGAATCAGACTAAAATTATATAAATTGATGAATAAGTCGGATTATTCTGGGTCAAAAAAGAAGTTACATGAAACAAATTAGATTTTCTAATCTAGAAAATCCTAATCTTCATCCTAATTTATTATGGTTAAGGCGATATGGTACCCTAAAAATCATCAACCTGTCGAAATTTTTATTGGCTTATTTGACACCCCAAATCTTTATAAATATGCCTGCAAAAATTCAAAGCTTTACCTGCATTTTTTATCAAGTTATGGAGCAATATTTGATGCTAGACAGCAACTACCACGCCCATATTTCAGATTATCAGCTAGAAAAGAGCCTGATAATAAATGAATTAATTATTTTTCTACCGCGCGTCAATGAGACTGACATTATATATGCAGTAACAAATCATTTCAGCAAATGCAATGTGTGCTATTCATGCAAAAATTCTTGTTTGTGAATTGTTATTGAAGAGCAAATAGATTTGGTCAAGATTTAAAAGTTGTGCGTGTTTTTGTGATATTATTATGAATGGAATTAAAACTTCAAAACGGATTCTCCCAAAACACAAATACTAAATCTCATTTTGATAACTCCGATACTTAAAAATCTAATTCGCAAGAATAGAAAAACTCTCCCATTTTTATATATTTGTTTTTGGTGATATATATGTATATAAATCCCATGTGTGGGAAATTCAACGCTTTTATTATTAAAATATTTTAAGATATTTATTTAAACAATTGCCCATATGCAGTTCCTAGATTTTGATATATTTTACTTATAAATTGTTATTTGATTTTGCTTTCATTTGTGTACAATATTTAACATGTGAGGGCTCTTAAAATCATGGGAATAAAAATTAAAGGCATAAACATCTTTTGGATATGTTGTGCATTAGCTCTGAGCAGGGAATTAGCTCTGAAGTGTATGTATTTATTTATTTTTATGATTATCAAGATGAAGTTTTATGAAATATTGATGTTCCATTCGTTTTCTTCTATATATTCCTTATGGACGTATGCTGTTTAATTGTTATACATTTGTGCCATCTTTTATGGTAAGCAGTTTTAAATAAGCTAATTAACGTTTCATAAAAATTTCAGACTATTCGATGAATATTATATTACGCTATTAATGGAATGAAAACTTCAATCTCATATTTCTCCATGTTGAAAATTTTTGTACATATACTATTATTCAAAACCCTAAGGCTCTTTTGATAATTGGAATATGGGTTTGAAATTTTTTATAAATGTTCTGAAATGTATGTTTTGTAAAACAATGCATAGAATTAGCTATAATATGTATAGTACTTTTTCAAAAAAATTTCAAAATCAAAATTAACGATTTTTGGAGGTTTTTTGGAAGTTTAACATTGGAAGTTATAAAACATTAAAGAGCAGGAGCAGAAAAACCCCATGTACAGTTTTATGTAGTATATCATAAGGTACTTGGAAAAAAAAATTTAAAAGAAAAGAGACTTATTTAAAAAAAGCGTTAGAAATTTTAAAAAATGTTTAAAAATTTAGATTTTACAAACATTTTGCAACAAATTTAAAAAAATTTGTATGGAATTATCATTAAATATTAACCTTTATAAAATACAATTAAAACCAAATATCAAATATTAAAAATAAAAACAATTGTGAAGATAGTACCTTATCGCCTTAAATGATGAAAACAAAAAGGAACAGAACAGAAATATAAGCATACTTTAAGTCTAAGATCTAATGATTGAAATTATCAGGAACCATATATGATATGTTTTTATAATTTAATATATAATGAGAATATTTAATGTACATTTTTTTAACTGTATGGAGTGTTTTGTACCTATGTTTTGCCAATGTTTTCTGAATTACTTTTATCGCTCATATTATAAATATTTAATTTTAAAATGTTAATCTATAATCAATAATTGGTTCATCCTATTTTCTCTTTTCGATGAAATTCAGTATATAAATATTCAAAAGTTATTGTTTTCGTTTCAAAGTGTACTTTTCTTCTAATATTATCTCTTTACGTTTCCTAAAATCTTAAATAGAATTTCACAATCTTAAATTCATACCATTTCAGGTCTACGTAAAAAGTGGAGAGAGTTTCAAAAAGATATTCAAAACACTTTTTCCCCCAAAAAATTATGAATTTTTTCCAAGAAAAACAGCTTTTATCGTCTTTTCTCGATTTAAAGCTCAAGTGGAAAAAGATAAATGCCATAAAGAAAATCATTTAATACTCATTCCAATTCTTGCGTGCGGAAAATCTTTTCGAAGTTTTCAAATTTTTGAAACATAACTCTAACCAAAAGTCAAACCTTTTTTTAAAGTGTACAGATAAAAAGATCCTTAAGCGAAAGGCAATAAGTGAAAAAATTGTTTCAAAAATATACCTTTTCAGAAATTCTTTAGTTTCTTTTCCCATCTTCCTTTAGCCATTCCATTTTCTCGCACCATTTTATGATTTTCTGACCTACATTTCGATTTTGCATAAAAACCTATTGCATTCTAACTCATTTGAATTTCAAATGCGAATAATCTTATTCTAACAAAGTACAGCCATCTTGATTTTATCTTACACGTTGTTTTTTAACATTGCCTATAAGCTGAGACAACTGGAAAGTTTTTACTTAAAATATCAATGTATTTCTTAGCAATCCAATACTTTGTAAAGGGTCTATCCGTGATTCGACTCATAATCTTTTTGGGTAAAACTAATCTTTTTAACTGTGATTTCAGTTGAAAAATTCTTTCTGGGGAAGAAGACTGGATTTATGCAAATTAGAACTTCTATTTAAGTGTTTGTGGTTGAGTCGAGGGTGAATGGTTGAAAGTGGATATTGAAGCCTGAATAAGATAACGACCGGAGGTCATATAGTTAGTCAAGTTATGTCCCAATTTTTGTTAGTTAAAATAGTCAATTATTAATAATAATTTATAAAAATTTAATTAATTCCATGGGTGAGATTTTCCTAATTGATACCAAAATGTTTACAGAACTTTCAAGAAATCGTAGTGTTGGTGTTGTGTGTGTACCATTATAACACAAAACAGTTTTTATAAAATTCTTTCTAGCATTGAATATTTTTGTCCTACCTCACTGTAATTATATGCATTACATTTTAAAAGTCCCGCCATCATTTTGCAAAAGTATGTGACTTTGGTAGATTCATTTTTACGATCACGAGTTTCGGGTCGGCATGTCATTATTCCAAGCTTTAGTGCCACTGAAGACACACCTTATACAAGGACTGATACACATTAAATATGTCGTGACTCAAAGTCCTCCCGTTGATGTGTAATTTTGAGTGAGGGTTCCAGCTCAGATATCATCCTCGTCACTTCACCTCTGTCACCAAGAACCCTCGTATTGCTTTGTAATGTGGCCCTAATGAACATTCACCCAATCACAAAGAGGATAGTCTGAAATATTTGTATTTCCTTTTATTGAAACATCATCTTTCTCATGAAAATCATTACACTGAACTCTTTTGTACAAATATATGAGGAAAAAGTAAAAGCTTCTTATAATATTTCGCAACATGCTTGTTTGTTTCAAATGCATTCGAAACAGGGAAATGTTTCTGGATCCCACTATTTTGCATCTTTCTTTTTTAACTTCCTATAATTCGTTATTTATTTTCCTTACTTGTCAATAGGTACTTTCATTGTTCAATAATCTTTAAAAATTTATATATTCTAAATCACTTCTTAATCTATATCAAAATATTTCTTCAAATTGATCCAATATATTTGTATGCTCGACTTGTTGGTAGAAAGAAATTAATAAAAGATAAACTACGAATTACTTAAACCTCTGCAATTTTACAACTCATCCGCATCTGAATATTCTCAGCAATGACTAAATATTACATGATTTGTGTCTATAATCAGTACTCGACAATTAAAAGCAATACGTTTAATAAATTCTTTCCGAGAAGAAAGCAAAAAAAATATTTAAAAAATATATCGAATGTATTTTTTTCCAAACGAAAGCTATATTGGTTGATTTTTAATATAAACATTTCCTTTTCTTCTGTGAATCGACTTTCAAACAACACTTTTCCAGTTATTTAAAATCTTTTTTGAGTCAGTAAATAGGTCTTCAGCGGCCCTCTCTCTGTTTTGAAGAGCCCTTCTATGAGTTCATATTTGATTTTATATGCTCTTACTGTGTTTGAAAGTGCTCAGAATTTCTATTTTTTCACTAGCGACCTACTCTTGCTTCTACTGAAGATATATTAATTCTCCGCCCTACAGCTGAAAGTAAATATCAATATTTTTCGGAATATGCACTTGGCTGTTATTGGTGAACGAATCAACAGACTGAAAATTCTTTCATTGTTATTTTTTCCCCGAGGAACCTTCAGTGAATAACAATCTTTCTTAGAGAAACAAAATTATATATCATGTTCTTTTTTCAAACACTTGGCAAATCTATGCTTTTGGAAGAGTATTTGTAGAAATGTATTGAAACAACTTCGTTTATTTTTCTTTCAAATAAGAGGTAGGAACATCAGTAATTTTGTTACCTTATTACGCATTTAATAAAAATGTAAAAAAATTATGAACAATTATTTTAATTATAAGGTAACATTATAAAGATAATTCGTTATTATACTTAAAATAAATTGAAATCTTTGAGTGAAATATTAGCAAAAACAAACACCGATAAGAATGTTTAATATTTTGAAAAATTGCTTCCCTAAAAGGTTATGTAGGATGTATTTGTCGTGCCCCTGTCCTATCTTCGACTGGGTTCACATTGCCCGGCGCGTCTCTAGGAAACATATTATCACCAACGAAAGCCAAAATTACAAATATTTATTAACACACAAATAACAACTACAAGTTAAAACTACAAGTAGAAACCCTGGAGTGATTATCTAATCCCTATAGTAATACTGATTCTCAAATCTAACATTCAATTCTAACCTTTAAATCTAATATTCCCTGCTAAGTAATCTCAGCTATCAGAATTGACAAAGGAGACGAACCCTTACTAACGTCAGGTCGGTACTAAATCTAATCTCTTTGATTACTTCAATGATTAACAATATCAATTACTATCTAATACTCGCTGAAGCGATCCGTATACGATACTTACAATTAGTTTGGCAAATCCTTCTCCTTCTCTTTCTTACTAAATCTAGACTTTATATAGTCAAACTCATTAGCATATCACTATCTCGTGTTTTTCCCGAGGAGGCTGTGAAATAGAATAATTGCTGGCCCCAAAGTTACCCAAGAGGATTAATGGAAGATTGACGCGGATAGACCCGTCATATATTTACTGCCATTATTTTATTAGAAATATCCTCAATAAGATTAAAAATTATCTAAATATTAAATTTAAACGTAATTTAAGCTGCAACTTGTATGGAACTTAGTCTATATAGTAGTACAACACAAATGTACTTTAATAAAAATTAGATGTCAATATTAATTATAATAATTTTTCAAACAAGTTATTTCAAGTTAGATTTTATTACTTAGAGCAGTGTTTCTCAAACTGGGGGGCACGCTCCCTAGGGGGGGGGCGTGATAAACCTACAAGGGAGGGGGAGAGCGACCCTATTTAAATGTCGAAACCAAAAGATTATTCAAAAAATATCAATTTACTGAAAGTAAACAAAATACATCCTGACATAATAAAAAATAAAATACGCATTTACTCTGACATAATACACGTGTAAATGTATCATTACTGCAGAATGTATTTTATAATTAATTTAACAATACTAAGTTAAGAACAAGTCTAATAATTACCAGTGACCACATAGGCTTGTCATATATAACATTAAAAACAAAAATTAACACTTATCTTGATAGTTTGTACAGTTTATAATTAATTCCTTGAATGCTGATTAAAAATTAAGCAATTCACTCCCTAATACCACCGTTTAACACGTAGACGAGCGTACTTGAAGGGGGGGGGAGTTGAAGAAAAGGAATAAATAAATCCTTTAAAGTAAGTAAATCCTTCGCAAAAACACGCAATGTCAAGTTTTTTTTATTACATTCCAAAGCCTTCGGAATAATTTTATAGATAGCAGATCACAGAAAAGATCGTACTTCGAAAAAACTTATATAAATGTCCGGGGCAATTAAAGCACAGTCTGAGCGAAACGTTTTTCTCCAGCGGAACTTAAGAGGTTAAAGTCGTATTGTAGGTTTAGCATCAAAATATAGTATTATTGAATTCAATACATTGTGTTATTGTATGAAGAAGGAGCGCGATGAAAATTTTGAGTGAATATTGGGTCACAAACATTTAAAGTTCGAGAAGCACTGAGTGAGAAAAAATGATTAAACTACTTAATTTTTGACAATTGTGCAGGCATTACAGTTGGAAAGGGTTGCAATAGAGATGACCGAGATTCTTTGTTGAATATTACTCTTCAATTTTTTTTATATGCGTAGGTATCAAAATGTTTGGTAAAGAGTTTCCTTGGCTTTTTTACATTAGACAAGAAATTATTTAAAAACTTATAGTAAGTATAGCAATAGAGGATCAATAAGATCTATAATGTGCGGAAAGCATGAGACGATTAAGGATTTAAACGATTATTTTATAGTTATCATTTTCAATAACTTTATTTCCTCTGTCGATATTTAAAAATCGGATAGTGCTAAAATGTTTTCAGTTCAACTACGTTCCTGTAGGATGGGTTTTACGAAAGAACTCAGTACTCGGCAGACCAGGTGGTGAGTCGAGGAAAAGCGTGCGAATCTCAGCCATTCTAGCTAGTAGCACATACAGGAATTTTTCAGGGAGGGGGTCGAGGTTCGAAAGCCCACCATTCTCGTATCATATCCCTATATTTTCCTACATATTCCTTTGATTTTATTGATTACAGGGAAAAAAACAGTAAAAATTAAAATATGTAATAAATAAATAGCATTAATTAATAAAATAAATTATTAATAAAAAAATTATTAATTAAATTTTATGTACTTTATACATAGGACTAACATGAACCGAAAAAAAAAATATGATTTATGGGGGAGTCTGGACTTATGGACCCCCTCCCTCATTTGTGTGCACCAGTGATTCTGATCAATACTGTGTAACTCTGTAATTACATAATTAGGACTAGTTAAGTTTTCTAAGGATAATTTTAAAACTCTGCACTGGAATTCTTTAAAATACTTGGGTTTTATTCATAAACAGTGTTTTTTTTATCAAAAATAAAATTGGAATTAATCAATAATTCTTTAATACTTTAAACTTAAGTTTTCTGATTTATTATTTTATATTAAATTGAAATAAATTAGTTGAATTCAAAAATTTTGTCTAGATAAAATATTTTAATACACACAGTATTAATTTTTTAGCTATCTAATGTTTTATATATATAAAAAAATGCCTAAATCTCTCTACTAGTTTACTGAAAGAACACGAGGTTTCTCAAAACCACTTCCGAAACTGAATTTGAAAACAGGTAAATTGTTTTCAACACTGCAGGCATCACATGAGTCAGCACGTTTTCTTCAAACATGTTAACTCATTTTTTGAATCAGATCCACTATCAATGTATCCTTTCTTACAATTCAAAGTTATTTCCATTATTTCTACTACATGTTTGGTTTATGTACTTTTAAATAGAATAAATCAGTAAATTCGATCGAAGAATTCGAAAGGCATCTCAAAATAACGAAAATAAAATTCTACTCGCAATAAAGTTTAGTTTACTACTCTTAAGATACGTAAAACTTTTATGATAAAAAATTTTGTTATTCATAAAAAAATGGTTTCGACGAATGATTCTACGTGTGCTCATTATGAAGGAAAGAACGCAGCTGGAAGGAAAATTCGATTTGTGGTGGCATCGAAATTTTCCCTTTTCTTCGTTAAGCTCTGCACGGTTGCATCAAGCTTGTTTCCCTTTTTTTGTCTTCATTGTCCAATGACGTAGAAAACTAATTCGATGTTTTCTGTTTATATATATTCGAAGGAAGGGGCAAATTTTAGTTCTATCCTTAGGGCTATTTATATCTTCCAGATATTGGATAAGCTTACAACAAAATTGATTTATATGGATCACTGAATTTCAGGAAAAGTACTGAAACCTACATGTAATAACGAAGATTTGTTACTGCATATTCAGAATTAAATTTTTTATGCAACCAGAAAGATAAGCTTCATTTTTGGAGTAATTTATACATTTCCATACCTTGTTTCCATAGCTAAACCATAAGATACATTAAAAAATAAAACGATGGTTTTATTTAATTAAATAATTGATAAAGTTCTTGTGTTGAGTGGTAAAATATAGATGAAAGTCATCTTGAAATAAATAAAATAAAAAAATCATTATTTAAATAAATAGCGAAAGTACATACTAGTTTTCTTATCTTTCTTTTTCGATTCATTTCATAGCCGTCGTTATATATTAAGATAAAAATCATTATATAATGTCAATGCTTTCAAAAAGTGCACGAGCAAAATCAGGATTAAAATCGGACTTCGAGGTAGAAAAAGAGATAATCAATAACAAAGAGAAAAAACTACTTCTAAATGAATTAGCAAAAATGCTATCTTTGCTTTATATTTAATTAACATTGTACAAAAAAAAGATAAAAATATGTGGAAAATATTTTTTATCGAAAATAAAAAAGAACCTAACATATTACTGTTTTCCATCTTTTAATTAAATTACAAAATTCTTTAATTTTCCATTTGTAAAATTTCAACTGTATTATTTTTATTGAATTTGTAAATTTAAGGAAACAAATAACATAATAATAATAGTAATCCATGGGATGAATTTTTTTAGAGTAAAAAAAAATATTTATTAAAACTTTAAAACACAAAGCAATAATTAATTATTTGTTATTTTGAATACTTTTTTTTCACATTTTAGGCTTGCAAAAAGCGTATTAATTGAATGAGTGCCGAAAATATATAGTTTACCCGCCTTACGGGAATTAGCCATAATCATATCTCCCCAAAACTAAAACCTCAGCGTTTTTTAATCAAGATGATGTAATTTTTCATCATCCGCGTGTGCGAACCAATCAAAAAAACATTTACCGTAATTCATATGATTTTAATAGCTTCAGGTTGATCAGGACTATAAATAATCATGATCACTATAAATCTCTAGAGAGAGAAAAGAAGATTTCTGTGAACGCTGTGTTTTGTACTCTTCCTGATTTTTTTAATATTTGCGTTTACCTTTCTTTCATTTTACACTCCTCTTAAATCTCGCGTATCCACCTGGTGTTTTCCGTATTTTGTTCATCCTCAGAAAAGAAATATCTTCCTGCTAAGCGATTTTTGTTTTGCGTTTAGAGAAAAAAATGCATAGTAGCTTGTCGAGATCCTTGTATTATTCCGTGTTAAACGATATTTCATTTTAAGCGCTTTCGCGTCAAACGTATTTTACTGAATTTTTTTTTTGAATTATATGATCTAACGGTCTCTTATTATTGAGAGGCAATAAAAGAATTTAATAGGAACATCTAAAAAATGTGATCAAAAGAATCTAAATTATTCAGGATTCTGTACAGTATCTTGAGCCTAGGTATACTTAATCTAAGAAAAATTCACACAAACTTTAGTAATCGTTGATAGATATTCCTTTTCAGGAAATACAACATTCAATAGCAACATTCCTTTGTGTTTAATAGATCAATCTAGAAAAGGAAAGGAGATAGTTTAAACCTTATCTTTGCTCCCATATTAGCGACAAATAAATAGTACAACTTGTTTAAATTGCTTATTCTATTCTCTTTCATTCAATCCAATAGATCCAATTCAATCTCAATAAATCATTGTTCTTGGCACTGTTTGTATGATAAAGAGCTTTCACAGAAAGTTCAGTAACCCTAAGTTATTATGCATTTTATATGAATGTTGTTTTCTCTCCTGAGATCCGCTTCAACCAAACAAGAAGGTAACAATGAAGAGGCTTTGAAATAAGTCCAAGGATGGATTTTGAATACTGTTTTATCTTCCATGGCTTGAGAACATTTTGTTTAAATTGTGCAGGAAAATAAATACTCGCACACACATGCATTTATTTTTCATAGTTCCACATGCAAGCAAATAGAAATAAATATTTCGCTATTATGCTGAAGTAAATCGAAAATGTGCAAAAGACACTTCGCTTTTTTAAATGTAAAATACAACTAATATTATTTCATTTACGGCAACTAACAATCATTTGCTGCAACATTTAAAGAAAAATATACTAAAATTAAGAAGAAAAAAAGAAATTATTATTACTAAAATGCGTGGGAAAAAATGCTTAAAAATTTACAAAAAAATAACATAAACGGGGCCATTCTGTACCAAAGGTACCACACAGCTTCAAAAATAATTTGTAAATTATAAAAAACCACCAGATGGCGCCGATAGTACGTCATAATGAAAGAGTGTAAGAGAGGATTATATAAGAAATGATGGCAAAGAAATAAAATTGTCCACAAGCGTTTTATAAGACGCTCAGTGCCGTAACCGAATAGTTATGACACTGATGACGCATATGGGGGGTGAATTTTTATGTGGCGGAATTATCGACCTTCCTGAAATGGGGTTGTACTCAGAAAGAAGTATCCGAGGAACTTGGGATTGCCCAAAGTGTCACTTCTAGGCTTTGGCAACGATTCCAAGATGATGGAAATGTTAGTAAACGTTACAGTACACCCAATGCTGAATGAAGACAGGTATTTGGCAGTAACAGACGTAAGAAGCAGACAGAGCGCAGTGTCCGACCTGTCTCGTTAGCTATCTGCAGCCATCAGTAAGACATATGCAGTCAAGGCATATGCACGTAGGCCTGTTTGATGTGTTCCTCTCACGGCCACTCACTGTCGCCAGTGGTTAGCCTGGATCAGAGAATATGCAATATATAATATCAACACAGTGTGTGTAATATGATGTTTATCGATGAGTTCAGGTTCAGCTTGCAGTCTAATTCATGTATGGCTTTCATATGGTGGTATCTGTTACCACCAAAACAGCATCAATGAACGGAACCGTTATGGTGGTGCAGGATTTCATACTATACTCGTTTTTTCTTTATTTTTAAAGATATAATTTTTGTAGCGCGCGCCTATAAATTTCGATCGTATTTTTATGTCCAAAATGCTTGCTACAATCCGAAATATATTAATGTGCGGAGTATTGTGAAAAGCTTCGTATGCATTCTAAGAAACTGCCATTAGTGTTTTCGAATAAGAAGTTTAACATAAGAAGTCCTTACATATCTCTCAACTTTAGGCGTTAAATTTACTTATTCAAAAAAAAGTTCTTTAGGAAATATAGTACATTATACAGAATATAAGGATTAAGTTGGCCTTTCTAGTAAATAATGCAAGATACTTTAACAACTAATTCCCGAATTTGCCAAGCTAACTTGGAGCATACGAATCATGTCAGTCTTACTTGTGGGGGAGCAATGGAAAAATTTTATTCTGCATTGTCAGCCTTGTTTGAATTATTTTTACTAAGAATAAGAAAGAACACACCAAAGCATTTCATAAGGGAAAAATTATGACTCTGGGATAAAAAATAAAAAGGATGTGAGATTCTTTCCACTGTATAAACGACAATGATATAATTAGTTACTGGGAGGGGAAAAAAACTAAATGAAGTCTCACGCTGTAGTTATCAGCAACAAAGCCACGGGAGGTTAAATGAGTGTTTGGGTGAATGGCGCAAGAACCGTTTTCGGCAGAGCTACAACGAACATTTGTTAAAAGATTAAAAACGCATTAAAATGTATCTAAACATTTCATACAAGTATATGTAATATAAGAACAGAAAATATAAAATGTCATATTAAAAATAAAAATCCACAATTTTAAAAATGAAAGCAAGCATCTTTGAGGGCTAAATTAAATCTAGAAGTGGTGAAATTTAATTGTTGGTTGGCAAAGACAGGAGTGTACTTTGAGTAAAATTTAACTGTTTATTGAAAAGAAAGTATGTTTGTTATATGAAGGTTTTTTTACTTTCTAAGAAAAAACAATTTTTTTACATAATGTGCTACGTATTCATTTCGCAGATTTAGGAAAATCAGTCATGATAGGAAAATAATGCAATACAGCTTAGGAGTAAGTTATACTCAGTCAGCATTTTAGTTCCAAATGGATTGAATAAAAAAGAAGGATTATTTAGCTATACATTTATGTATTATAATACTTTAAAAGTAATTGTGAACGTATATGTGTCTCATTGTGTGAGGTATTTGTCACATTAAATAAAATATTCTCGACTTCTTTAAACATTACCGATAATGAAAAAAAAAATATTTCTACCATTATCAATAGCAAATATCTTATGTAATTTGTTTCTGAATTCCATTTTTACTTTTCAGAACTATTTTCAACTTAAAAAGTGACATTGAATAATGTAAACATGACAGTCGGTGTTTTTATTTAAACAAAATGTAACTATGGATATTTTCAATAGAGTTTATTGACTTTTAGTTAAAAAAATACTTAAGTTTGACAGAGGGAGAAAAAAAATATCGTTGAATCAATGTGAGTATTTTTTTTCTCAAACATGTATTTAGAGTACTATTTTTAAACCTTGTCTCAGAGCATTTATCTGGAGAAGTATGTAATTTAATTACAGTGGATTAAAATGTTTCAAGAAAAACAGCTATTTTTTTAAAGACATATTTGTTTTTTAAATTTTTACTTGAAAGTAACCAGGATATGTATTTAATATTCATTATTTTGACCTCACTGCGTTAACATTTCCTTATAAAAAATACATAATCTGTGTGGAAGAACACAAAAAAATACCCTCAAGGATATTTTTTTTTAACAGCCTAAAAGAATTAAAACTAAAATATGCCTAGAAATAAGAAATAAAAAAAGGCTTGAAAAAGATAAAAACGATGAAAAAAATTAAGGTTGGGGGTAAAAAATGAAATGAAATCATTCATAAGGAAAGAGATACGTGATAATAGAGAAAGGAAAAAAATACCACAGATTATAGAACAAAGCATTCAGGCGATAATTTGGTCTAGTACTCCTAAAGAAAACTTCTAGAGAGGAAAAAATAAAGCAACCCTTTAAGAAAAAATAATAATCGAAAATTCTACGTTCTAAGATACCAGTTGGAACACAAGTTAGTATAAAATTGATTGACTATGTATATATGCTGACTATGGAACTACAATTGGCTTCAAAAGACGCAGTAGTTATGATATATATGCAAATGAGAAATTAATGCAAAATTGAGAAGATGGGTTATTCACCTTACCTACACTACATAACACATATATAAATTGTTTTCACAGTGTAAGAGCGATGCTGAGAAATTTAATGAGCTTCCATCCTTTAAATTATAAATAGGTACTTGATAAAATTAATAGAATTATAATTATGCCGAGGTGGCGTAGTTGGTTTGTCGCTGGCCTTCTGCACCCAAGGTTGCGGGTTCGACCACTGCCCAAGTCGGTGTATTTTTACGATGCAGAAAATCGACAGCGGCCATGTCGTATGATTATGCGGCATGTAAAAAATTCCGTTGAAGTGCTCGTTTGGCTTGGGTGCTCTCGGCAAAATTAAATTCCTACATTCAATTTCGCATCATCAGAGCTCAGGTGCCTCCATCTGGGGAGGGAACTGGGCGTCAAAATTACTTGCGACAATTGGTGTCGCCTATACGGTGCCGCACTAAATAGTGATACCAGCTCCTGGGGAATGAACTAGGTCTGCAAAGGTAAAAAATAC
This sequence comes from Trichonephila clavata, assembly GCA_019973975.1. Lineage (NCBI taxonomy): Eukaryota > Metazoa > Arthropoda > Arachnida > Araneae > Nephilidae > Trichonephila > Trichonephila clavata. Next base: position 94,026 of record BMAO01037132.1, read on the forward strand.
CAATACGCAGCCCCATTAGAAAAAAAAGAATTATAACTATACCAAATTTCTATAAATGAAGCTCAAAACAAATCAATTAAGTAAGAAAATAGTAAGACAATACTGCATTCAACGTATGTGGAAACAAAAGCATAATATAGAAGCAAATTAAAGCAGAATACGAAGTACGATTGTAGACAGCTTCAATAATTTTCGACTTCAAAAGTTTGTGTAAGAAAATGCAGCTTCTAATCCCAATTACTAAATACAATGTCAGAGTAGATTGCACCTGGAGAACGAATTAATCCAATTAATGAGTAAATAATATAAATATTATATTACAACTGTTTAAAAATACGATATTTCTCTTTGATTGTCTTGACCTAAAATACCTACAATTTGTTGATCTTCTTCAAATATTATAAGACATTTTTTCGGGTTTTATACGCGATTCTTACTAATACTCTAAGGAAAAGGCCTTAATGACGTTAGATGATTATATATTCGCTTTCTGTACAGGAATCGTGATTTATGTTGTGCTATTGCGTGAGAGTTGGAATGCCTTTTGGTTCCCTCTAATCCCCCTTGTCTATCCTCGGACCCGGCTAGAAGTGTGGGAAGAACTGAATGATCAGTCGACATGATTTACTCTAATTATTTTATTGACACAAAATATCAAACAAGCACAATAATAATCCAATTAAGAACGATGATCAGTATGTAGAGCGCGAATGGGAGACCCGTTAGCCTGGGGATAATATTTCAGACCTTCAACTGATTCCAGGATAGCCTATACAAGCTCAATGTAAACTACGTCGCGCACTAATAAGCTAACTTCTTTTTAAATAAGGATCACGATACCTGTACCTTTATGAAATCGAGTACTACAGTTGAGGCCTTGAATGCGATCCCTATCCGGATTTAATCACCGTCGAGTGATCCTCTCTCTTAGACTTCTTCAATTGATAAACTCAGATTTGCACTTAATAATTTCCCGATCCTCCACTCACCAATTAACTCCCAAAACTCACGACTACAGAATTTATATAATATACTTAATTTGCATAATCACGTTGCCTGTCTTCGGTGAAAGTTGGTTGGTAAAATTATTGCCCCAGAAAGGTCCCCAAGGAGTTAGTCATAGACGCGTATAGATCCGTCACAGAGTTGCTATTTAAAGTCAAATGGAGAGGGAATTTAGAGAAAGGTTTGCGATAGTTGTCATACGCAGACTAGGAGGTTAGATAATTAATAGTTGAAAATTGCCAGAGCTCAAAAGAAAGAATCCTACTGGTGCTTATTATTACTGATTATCTACTATTCATCATAAGTATTAAATGCATTCTTATAGATAATAAAGTTTGTAACTTACCTGATGGCTCCCCTAGCTTAGAGGGCCGTGCTAGCCTAATGGTCAAGGTTACGGACTCGTGGCCAGCATATCATGAGATTGAGTCAAGTGCCAATAAAGGCCTGCCATGTAAAGGGGCTCAGACGTTCTCCATTTGGTGTGGTAAGGAAGTGAGGGTACCAGCTCTGTTTTCGCCCTCGTCACTTGACCCTGGTTCAAAATTACGAGGTCCATCACCAAAAGCCCTCCTGTATAGCTGAATAGAATGACGTTAATATTCACTCACTCCCCTGCAACTTAGGTCGAATTTAGTTAGTGATTTGATAGTAAGAGAATAAAGTGTTTGTTTTAAGAAAATATCTCTTCTTTTAGTACACTCTTACACTTCCGTGCACGAGAATATATTTTTGGATGGGCCTTCCCGGAAACATCTCATAGTCTGTGACGGATCTATTCGCGCTTTTCCACTAACCCCCTTGGGAAATCTTGGGGCTACGAATATCAATAACCCTTTCTGAAGAAAAAACCATGATATGCAGATTAATTCTATTATGTATAGTATAGGTTTGCATACAAGAGAGTTACATAGAAGAGAGTTAGTTAGATAAAAGAGAGATAAAGATATAGAAAGAGAGAAAGAGATAGTTATATAGAGGAAATTTTATGTTTAATTGAAATTATCAAAAGATTGAAACATTAAGAAGTAGAAGAAAGGAAGACTGTCTACAGTTCAGGTATTAGTCCTATTGATAGCGTGTTTTGGTATTTAAATTATTAAAGAGATTTAAGTGACTATTAGTCACATATCTACCGTGTAAATCAAATATTAAAGTAGAAGATTGATTCATAAAAAGTGGATCAATTAATAAGAAGTTATCTCGTCACAAAACCTCTGCTGTGTACTTGGAAACGTCTTATTACATTTGATTAATTGATTTGTGTTTGAGTTTATTAGTGTGTTGAATAAATAATTATAATTATCATGTCGAGTCATCCTTCACTTCCTCCCACACCTATCACAGTAGACGGGGGGGGGTACAAGTTTACAAGAGTTCCATGAATCGACAAAGTTTGAAGACCATTGATCTAAACAATAGAAACAAACGCTGGGGAAGAAAGAAAGAAAAATTCACCCAGAAACCTTACAGTCATTCTTCCAGGGAGCTTCAATAAAAAGTAAAACAAAAAAGCAAAAATAAACAAATACACAGGGAAAAGATACTTGAGAAAGAAATCTTGCAGTTGATATTAACTATCCGACAGGAGTAAAAGAAAAATTGACATCAGGAGAAAAGAATCAAACAATGAAGGAGTTTTAGTGTGAAAGGGCGAAGAAAACAGCTTTTGCCACATACAAAACCTCTTCAATGATCCGGAGAGATAGTGGAAGAATATCTCCAGAGGATCGCAAAAGGGAGAAAAAGCATAAAACTGTTCTAAGAAGAAGAGGATTACAGATCTTTCCGACTTAAAGTCAAACTTTGATTATTAGAGACAGAGCAGATAGATAAAAAAGAAGTTACTAAATAGACAAGGAATCCTCACAAGTTAGACTACGTTTGAGATAAAACCATCCATAACGCAACAAGAATAAAGATTTATATATTGGTTCTCGTAAAAAGGCGAAATATGATACAAGGAAATAAAAAACTGTAGCGTTTTAGCTACTCTTTCCTGTAAAGAATACTTTGATAATAAAGAAAACAATGGAAATATGAACAATAGCAATAGAATGTATATGAAGGTAACACATAAATATATTTTAAAGTAAAACAAGTAATATAAAAAAAATTTTAAGTCAATTCCTACTTTGAACGGATGAATAGAAAGTATTTCATTAACGATTGAAAATTTGAATAAGGTATATAAATATATAGAGAGAGTGAAAGAATGAACTAAGAGTAGGCATTGAAAAAAAAAGCAGGATTTGTCTGCATTGTTGTATCAATGCACACTCAGTTCGGTTGGTTTGGCTGAAAAACCAGTTTTCCGAGCCAACTTTAGTCATTGTTTTAGCATTTGCATTGCTAAAACAGTGGAGACAAATATAAGTTGGCGTCGAAAACCGATAATTAATTTAATTAATTAACCAGTAATTAATGAATTAATATTTGAAAAAACTCTATTAACATCAAGTGTTATCCACTACAAGTATAAGAAAATTTATTTGAATTTGATTAGATGAATAGAATTTTATAAACGATTAAAAATTGAAAAAGATATATAAATAAATAAATAAAGTAGGAATCGAACACTAAATAAGGAAAGCCAAAATGAAAAACTTCAACAAAGCGTCAAAATAAATGTGCGAAACGAAGCAAAAAATACATTGAAACAAACATTAAAAATTGAGCCTAGTAAGTCAGAAAGCAATTTCTAACGTAGATCTGAATAAGGGGAGTTTAGTTGTTTGTAGTCCCAGTCTTCCTATTTTGCCACTCGAAAGTCCAATAAGGACAAATCCAACCAGAAACCAATTAGAGAATACATGAGCAAGAACTTCAAAACAAATGGATTTAGAAGTTAAGGTATCCGACTACCCTAAAACTGTGAATTTTGCCAAAAATTGACACATTTTTTTATGATTTTATTTTATGGGCCATCTTATTAGCTTTATAAAAATACCAAGTTTATCATTTTCCGTTGACTAGAACAAAAACTACAAGTGTTTTAGTAAAAGGAGATGCCGTTACTTTAAGCAAGATGTCATACTTTAAAACGCGTTTTACTCTAAATGTGATTTTTTGAAAATGATGAAACGGGGTCAGCGATTGCTCAAAAAGTTTTAAACATAATTAACTGTGAAATTTTTTCTGTAAGTTCTGTATAATGGTAGAATTGTTTTAACCTTCAGATTGATCAATCACTGTTTTATTACAAAATTTACAATCTCTTATGTGGATATAATCACTTGTCTTTTTAAGCATTTTCATATAGTAACCGAGATAAAGTGCTCTAGTTTTTGTAAAAATGAAAATATCTCTTATCCTAGAGGTCATTTCAAAATTGAATAATATAGCAACACATTAGTAGAGTGAAAAAATTGAAAATTTGTTTATAAATTTTTGTTGCAGAATGAGCCGCGTTTATGCTATTTTTTGCCAATTTTTACCTATTTTTTCCCATTCTAGTAATAATAATTTCTTTTTCTCTTCCTAGTTTTAACACATTTTCCTTAAAATGCACTAAACAAATCTAAAAATAACTAAAAAATCCCCATATCTCCTTTTTTTCAGAAAAAAAGTGGTCGCAACCAGTCGGATACCTTAATCAATTTAATGTCTCTAAGACAAGATAGATTTATACAGAAAGAATTGTACAAAGATTGTATTCACAGCATAACTCACAGAGATGAAAATCCGCAAATCTCGGAATAATTGTAAAGGCACTGTTGTTTAAATGTAAGTTTCAATAAAAAAGTAAAATAATTAACTTAAGCTAAAAAGAAATGTCAAAAAAAACAAGCATATGTCTATTGCACTCTAGTGATGACTCTACAACGCAACAAAAAACAACACTAAGCCACACCGACGACAAAATACACTAAGTTCTTGCTATAACATTTAGTGTACTGTCGGTACTTATAAGTACCCCAAAGTCATTCAGCTGTGAAACTAATTATATACACTGTTCACACACGCACTTCAAACAAATAGTCAAATCGTTTTCTAAGGTCATCATTAACATACAAAAAAAATGAGATGCTTACCTTTTGACATTAACTACTTTTTCGGAACAAAAATGAGAATCTTCGCAACCCGATCAAAATGTAGCTGAAAATGTAACTTCTGTCATAAAGCTATATATATATTCGCCTTCCCCACTCCAATACACATCATAGAACCCGTGCTGCCATATATCTCAGAACAGTGTATTTAAAAAAATATTCCTGCTAAATGTCGTCACAGTATGCGTAAAAAATTTTATTCTATTCAATTTTTAAAGTTGTGTTTAAATCGGTTGATTCCTGGTTACATCTGAACGCTCTTGTCTACGTGTAAACCGGGCTAGATGTGTGGGAGAAACAGAATAATCCACACACATGTTTTCAATGTAATCAATTTAATAATTCTAATTATCAATCAGACACAACAATACGATTATAATTGAGGTAGATGAAATATATTAGAGCGCGGAGTTGAGATTCTATAACACGGAGATACTACTACAGACCCTCAACTGAATCTAAGACAGCTTAAATACACTCAAATATAACTACGTCACACACTAATAAACTAGCTTCTACTTAATCAAACTCACAGTACCTGAACTTTTGATGCATCGGATCCTAAACTGGAAACTTTCAGGTGCTCTCTTCTGCTTGATCAATGTCGTTGGCTCCACGCTCAGTAATCTTAAACTAATTCCACTCCTTTTCAACCTTCATCTAACAACTAATTCGCAGACTTTAGGTTAACTCCTACTTTCCAACACCAACGTGTCAACTCTCAAACTCGCGAAAACAGAATTTATATAATATACCTCATTTACATAATCACGTTTCATTGTGTTTGATTCCTGGGAAATCACTACACTAAAAAGCATTCGAAGACTGTATTCTTAAAGAAAATGCTGGGGCAAGCCAGCTAATCACTGACCTTGACTTTTAGTTTTCTTAAACCATAATTTCAACCTCTTACATAAATATTTAGGTATATATACGTATGTATAGGTTACTTTAAATTTTTAAATTTAAAAAAATATATTCAATTCGTTTTTACAATGGTATCTACAAACAGTGGATTATTTACTTTAATCATCAAGGTTTTAAATTTCAAGGGTTTCTTTTTTCTCAGAAATAACTCGGTAGGTAGTTCCTAAAAATCGTAAGTTAATTGGCAACATATGAGTCCAAATGTTCAATATTCATTATAATGACATCTTTCTAAGGTCATTTTCTTTTAATGTTAAAGTGAATAGTTTATGCATTACACACGGAGAAGACTTACAAACGGTTACTTTTGTACTGGCATGCTAAAAATTTAATAAAATAAGAAAAACCAAATAAAATTAGCTATAGTGAAACATAGTATTTTTTATAACAAATATAAATAAATATTTTTATCTTTTCTATTGTATGAATTAATATAGGATATTATACAGAATGGACAAAATAACAGTGAAAAAAAATTCATCACTAAAATTTTGGGTTGCATATATTTATATTATCTTTCAAAATTACATTATTTCTCTTTCTATTTTTCAATCAAAATAGTCTTAAGTTATTCTTAACAATGAAACACAAACTACTCTTCGATTGCTATATTAGTTCACAATCTCCCTATATCTTGTTCAAATTTTTTCAATCGTTAATAAAATACATTTTAAAGCTCTCAGTTCATCCGAAATTTTACATACACGATTACTTTAAATGACAATACAGTAGTTTAATTATAATTAATAAAAATTAATTGATTAAAATTACAAATACAGCCTCTGTTGGCATTATTTTTGGTGAATTAGCGACCATTTTAGCGACTTGTGTCAAAACCTGAAAAGGTTTTTACTCTCACATATTAAAGCACTCATTTGAGCTGAAATTTTCTATACACTGTTGCTTTGGGAGACAATACTCTAACTTAATTATATATAAGAATTAAAATTAACTTAATGAAACTAATTATTCGAAGAATAGCAGATACAGCCACGTTGGCTACAATTTTAGCAACTTGGATCAAAACCGAGATTTTTTTCACGTTTTAAAGCATTCAGTGGAACTAAAATTTTATATACACGATTGTTTTGAATGACAATACGATACTTTAATGATAATTAATAAAATTAATTGTCACTTAATGTTGTGATTCTGTCCTATGTATATACATATTTATATTAATTGTAATTATTTAATAAAAAGTAAATAAAATAATTTTTTTCTTTATTGACCTAAGTAGAAATCGTCTTTAAATTTTTTTTTATTATTTTTTTTTCAGTAAGCTTGCTTTAATAATATTCAGACTCTTAGTAATCTTCAAATAATTTTCATAAAATTTAATATAAGCCACAGAAAAATAAAAAATTCATTTAGCTTAAATATTTATTATTAATTCCATTAAAAATATGAAAACATGTCTTTCTCCGATCTCATTCAACAGAATAAAACTTAAACTTCACGCACGGAATTTAGTTTTATTGCTTTCTTTATTTTATGGAAAAATAATATCTAAATTTTCCAAACAAAAATGAATTATACTTCTATACGTATAAACATGAGCATAAATGTGTGCTTCATATACAAATATAAAGAACTTGTGTTTTTACGCCTATATCTTGTATAAAAAGGGGTGAACGAAATAGGTGAACTCTTGTATACAAATGTAAATAGTCTATTTTCCTGGAAAATATAGCACATCTCTATAGAATCAGCAGAGTAGAAGAAATATGACTCGACTTAAAGTAAAGCACAAATATATTGTAAGCTGACAGCATTATATTCACCGGATTTAGCCCAGTCATCTGAGTCTGATAGTGACCATAAAACACACGAGTGGTCATTTCACTTGCTTCGCTCTTTTTCTTTCAGTAATGGAGAGCCGAAGTTTCTCCGTTACATCAAGAGAAACGATTTCCTCTTGATCCATATTGAGATAGAAGGAAAGCATTTTTATTTTGAACCAATTTTGTCTTTTGTAATGTGGATCATTTCGTTGAAAGCTTGAAAACTACTCGAACTTGTAAAAGAGTGACATCTATTGTCAAGAATATAAACTACTTTGAAAGGTAACGTAAAGATTGGGGATAGCCTTTGTAAAAACAAACATCTGTCTCCTAAGAAAAGCTTTGAAGCACTTGCCAAGAGTAAATATGTAGATATTTTTTCAAACCTAGAAGAATATATGAGTATTTTATAAGAATGCACAAGTCATGGTATATTTAGGTAACTTATTTCAAACAACGTAACGCGTAGAACTGCAGAACAAGGAGCATTTTAATGCGATGTAATGAAAAAATAAAGAGAGATTTTATGTGTAATGTTCTCAAAATGAATATTTCTGATAATAAATATCTCTTAAATTTTCATCCTCCCAAAAACAGTTCCAAAATAAAATTTGGAAAAGAATTTTTGACTTGCTAAAACCAAAACGTTTTTTGTGAAATCAAAAATGAAATTCGCTCCTCAACCGGAGAATAAAAGTTCAATTACATTTTCCATATCTTTAACAAACTGGAATACATATTGTAATAAATTTAGAGTGCGATAATAATTAGTAAAAATACTAACCAAAACATAGTTTCAAACTATAATAATGCTTGTGACGGATCTATATGCGATTCTACTAATATCTTCTTTTCTCTTTAAAACAAAATATTTATTTCAACCAACTTTCATCGAGAAACCAAACGTGATTTATGTAAATAAAAAATATTATATAAATTCGGTTTTCGCGAGTTGACAAAAAAAGTGAAGTAAGAGGTTAAGTGAAGTAAAGTGAAGGAAAGGAAGGGAGCAGGAGATCTGTTGACACGTCGTTGTTGACAAGCTGAAGTTGATGAGTTAGATGTGTGCAATGTGGACTAAATTCATGACGGTCACATGATAATATAATCACGTGTTCTACATTGAATTCAAAACGGACAATAAACTATATAGCTCTTACTTTTTATTCTATTTGTAAAACTTAGGTAAAATTTCAAATTGCATAATTGGGTAAAGATGCTCAAGAGTTATAAAAAGAAATTTCTGCAAAAAGATTTTAAAATTCAAGAAAAAAAGTCTTGTTTTATGCATGTACTTTTAAATAAAGTGACAAATATCAATTTTTTTATAAAAAAGTTTCTGTAAAAAGCGTAATTTGGCAGCAACGAAGTGCATGAACTGTGATTTGCTGAAAATAGATAATTGCATTTATCGTGACTATGACGTCACATGTGTTTTTGAACTTGATTGGATAAAAACACGTGGTTTAAAATTATCATGTGATTATGACGTCACATGATTTTAGTCCATTAGGAGTTTAACAGAAGTTGAGAATTAGTGGTTACTGAAGATTGAAAAGCAGTGGAATTAAAGATTACAGAACTTGGTGCCATCGCCATTTGATCAAGCCGAAGAAAGTGTCTGAAGTTTACCATGAAGGATCCGATGCATTAAGGATTCAGGTACTGTACATTTGATTAAGTAGAAGCTGATTATTAGTGTGTGACGTAGTTGTAATTGAGCGTTTTTAATCTGTCTTAGATTCAGTTGAGGGTCTGTAATATTATCCCCGCATTAGAATATCTCACCTCTGCGCTCTACCATTATTTATGTACCTTAATTAGAATTGTGTTGTGTCTGTTTCATCATCATTAATAAGAATTAATAAATCAAATTAGATTGGAATAATCTCTGTGGATTATTTAGTCCCTCCTACACCTCTAGACGGGTTTACAGATAGAAAGGAGGGTTCGGATGTAAGGGTTAACCAGAGGTTACCACACTTTGATTAAAGCATTTTTTAAACAGGGAAAAAACCTGAACAATTCAGCTTTAAATAAAAACTATTATTCTCTTTTGTGTTAAAAAAATTTTGAGTGCTTTTCTTCCAAAAAAATCTAAAAAACAGTACGACCTATCATTAAATTTAAATCTCTGATTTAAATCTACTTGTGCTGCTTACCAATAGCATTTCATTCGATATCATCTGTAAAATGTTCAAATATATTTTTTATAATGTGATAAAATTTCAATAAAAAGTCGAAAATGCTAGTAACTTATATTATTTGAAAAAATGTTATAATAATATATAATGTAAAATGTTAATCCCGGAAGATTAACATTTTACATTATATATTATTGGTTTCAGAAATGAGGTGAAATATTTCTTTTAAAGGTTCAAATGATTAAAATTTAAAAATTCAAGCTGTAAACATTATTTAGAGACATGCAATAAAAAATTGGCTAGCGCTACATATTATAAAAAACTATAATTTCATAATTACACAATATTAAATTCATTAAAGCTCCTTCCCAAACCTGTTAAAATGGAACAAAGAACATACATCTCCTTTTATGTACATCTTATTCTTTTTTTTTTCAAATGGTTGGGCATGGAAGAAATTTTTCTGCTTGCTTTTCTATGTAACTTCACTTTAACAAGAAACCTCCATTCAACCTAAGCCATGGTACCAGAAAATGCATATTCTATTTTTCCAGCTTTCTTTCTTGGAAAAAAAAACCGTTCATTTGTCACCCCTGTAGCCTCCGTCGTGTTCTCTCGCCGAATCCAGCAAACGACTTAGGAAAAAGTATTCCTTCCGAAGAATAATGAAAATCCTCGTGTGGATAAGAGAAGCTTAAATAAACAAATGACTCAGTTTCTTTTGTACAAGTAGACACATCTTTTCTTTTCATCTGAAAGACTCAAGTTCATAAAAGGAATGACAAAAGGTAGAAATTAGGGGATATTGAAACTGAAACTTTTTCTAAATATTAAGGAATTTAATTTTTTTTTCATAAAAAATGGAGAGCATCTTTTTATTGAGGTAGGACCTTTTAATCATTACAAACAAAAAGAAAATACATTTGAATTCATTTTAGTGCCTATCGTAATACAGAAAAAAATAAGATATTTTTCTTTTTTTAATTTCAAAATTATTAATATTACAACTACAGTAAAACGTCGTTTATCCAAATCAATTGGGACCGGACACCGTTCGGATACGCGCTTGTTCGGATAACCGAAAACTGAATGTGATCTATGCAGTATATGAAACTGGACACTATGAGTTGAGTGAGTGAATATTAACGTCGCTCTACTCAGCTAGCTACACGAGGGCTTTTGGCGACGGACCGAGTAATTTTGAACCAAGGTCAAGTGACGTGGACGACACCTGAGCTAGCACCCCTCTCTCCTAACTACCACACCACACCAACGGGGAACTGGACACTATACGAATATTGAAAATCATCACACGCGGGAAACATGCTTGAAAAAAAAGCAAAATAGGTGCAAAATGTCGCAATTTTACCTTTATTGTGGAAAATATTCACGTATTTTTTGCTTGTACACCTTCGTTTTTTCGCTGCAATGTCTCTGATTCTCTTGAACAGCAGCAGTTGAGAAGGACAGCACTATGATTGTTGTTCGTACCACTCCATAGCTGTCTCTGACACAGAAAACGTGTCAGCATTTGATGGACCCTCGCTACTTTCGTTGTTGTTGTTGTCCTCGTCCTCATCTGTTTCATCGTCGACAGGGTCGGATTCTTCTTTCACGGAAGGCCCAATCTCGTCTTCATTTAGCATTTGAAATCCACATTTTTTTGCATATCATGCCATCCAGGTTTTTACATCAATAAATTTCAGCAAAAGAGCACGTATACAGTCTCTCACTTGGAAACAAACTGACCTAATATTCCGCGCAAATGTTTACCAAATCAAGCAACTGAAATTCCCCAATTTCCCTCACCGTGGATTTTTCCCGTCACTTTTGGCCCCGAGTGAAACAACTGTTGATCATTGCACTGTTCGAAAACGTATCCGGACTTGGGTCCGGATATTTGACGCTCCGAATAATAAACGTTCGGATAAACGACGTTCTACTGTATTAAAATGTAAGAAAAATTTTTAGTAAAGTGAAAACATTAAATGAAAACACGATATTTACACAAGAGGTTGAAAATATTAAGCTTGAATTATTTTGTTCTGATTCCGATTACAAGAAACCAGACTTTACTTGCCAATCCATTAAAGATTCGTCAACACCGTAGAGAATCATGCCCTCGTTTTCTGACGTGAGATAAGAAAACTAAACATTTCTTAGGCTCTCTAATGGGGTATTATTTTTATTTCAATCTTAGGCTCATGTACGAATCTGAGAGACATGAGATCAAAATAAAAGATTCTTGTCAAAAACTAACCTTAAAACTTTAAAATTATGTTAATTAAAACCTTATAGCGACACAATACAGGGTCAGGTTGATGTTGCTTTTCTTCTACCTAAAATGTGGATGTATGTTTTGAGAATTTAACACTTTACTCTTTTCACGCCGTCTTTTAAAGTTGTTTAACATCATGTCCTTCAATGAAAAGTCGATCCCTTCCAAAAATATTGCTGTAAGCTACATCGTTTTCAGATAAAGCAACGAAAGTTAATCTGTTCTGCGTATTGCCACTCAGTTCAGTTCGTTTCTGTTTGTAATATATCTCTAGCAAATTCATCTATATATTTGCGGTTTAACTTTTGAAATGAGTGAGTAAGGGAATATTAACGTCGTAATTTTCAGCTACTCTATGGCTTTTGGCAACGGACCTCATAACCCTTCTCCTAACTACCACACCAATGGGAGGACGTTTGAGCTCTATACAGATTTTCCGTTTCATCGCTCCCCTATACGGTGGATCTTTAGTGGTACTGGACTCGAACTCATGACATGCCAGCCACGATTCTATACATTGATCTTTAGGCTACCGAAGCCCATTTTAACTTTTTGGAAAGCTAGTGATATGAAGATTTGATTTACAAAATTTGTAGTTGACGTTTTTTATCGAAACATATTAACCAATGAATTGATATGAATTGAATTTTACAGAAAGACCAGGATAAATAAACCAATTACATACACACTTAAAATATTTTTAAAGGCATTATTATAGATACAATTTCCACGGTCAGTAATAATTAATAAACCTCCATGATTATTACATCAACGACGGAGAGCATGCACATTCTGATTTATGAGAATCTACAAGAGTTTTGAACATTCTTCATAGAGAAAGACCTTACAGTAAAATTTATAGAATAGAATTTTATGATCCTCCTCCTAAGTACTGGAGGGAAAGTTACGCATGCGCCGTAACATTTTATGGTCCAACCGCTTGAAGGATTCGCAAGAACTAGTCTTAAGGTGAGAATTAAAGTCTTTAATTTTATTTTATGATACCAAATAAAGTGCTTAGTTTCTAAATATTTTTGGCTTAAATGTTGGGAAAATTTCATATCTTGAGCGGAAAACATTTTTACGAGTTCGGAAATCATGTTTCGAATTACCATCTTCAAAATGTGTTGGAAAAGGAAGAATAGTAAAGGTATGTATTACAGCTAATAAATTAGATCTTAGTTTTAAAATTATTTCCGTTTTGAAATTAAGGAAATTTTATTGCATTAATTTTTGATTCCAAAACAATATTTAAATACGTATGTGTTCCAAACTTAAAATCAAAATCTTGAAGTAACAGGCTAGATACAAAAACTGCTTCAAAAAATCTAAAATGTTGTAGATATTCTGTTATGTCAAAATAAGTAAAATGGACAAAAAAAACCCAACAAATCAATCAATCAGATGCATTGTATATGGTATTCTTATAAATAACTGTAGTCAGTTTTCTTACATTCCTATTAACCGTAGAATAAAACTGTTTTCCTGATTATTTTTAGACTAAATACCCAGTAGCTCCACTTGTCACAACAGGAGATTATTGAAGTAGTGGCTGGCGCTTGATTGTTTTGTTAACTGTCGTGACGGCTGAATGATTTATTGCTCGCATCGAGGGGGATATGTCGGGGAAAAATCCCTCTTCAAGTTTCAGAAATAAAGGTGTTTTTCCTGATAAATATATATTTACACAAGATTATATAACTGCTAGTTTTTTTTCTCCTCTAAAAATATCTTAAACACGCAATTTTTCCTCATTTTCTTATTTGATATTTATTTTATTTGCAAAAGGATTTCTTTCTTCATGCTTTACTTCCACATTTACAATTATCTTAAGGTATCCGAATACTTTAAGATTGTGAGTTTTGACAAAAACTGACAATTTTTTATGATTTTATTTTATAGGCCATCTTATAAGCTTTATAAAAAAATACCAAGTTCATTATTTTCTGTTCGCTAGAACAAAAACTACGAGTGTTTTAGTAAAAGCAGATACCATTACTTTAAGCAAGATGTCATACTTTAAAACGCGTTTTACTCGTAATATTTTTTTTCTTTTGTCTTTGAAAATGCTCAAACGTGGACAATGATTCCTAAAAAAGTTTTGAAAATAATTAACTGGAATTTTTTGTGTATGTTTTGTATAATAGTAAAAGTGTTTAACTTTCAGATTTATCAATCATTCCGTTTTATTACACAATTTGCAATTTCTTATGATAGTATACTCATTATTTTTTTAAGCAATTTTATACTATAACTAAGATAAAAAGTGCTCTAGTTTTTGTAAAGATTAAAATATCTCTTATCCTGAAGGTACAGAATGGGCCCCATTTATGTTATTTTTTTGTAAATATTTACCAACTTATCCCCTTTTATTAATAATAATTTATTTTTATTTTCTTAGTTTTAGCATATTTTTCTTAAAATCTGCTAAACAAATCTAAAAACCACAAAAAAATCCCCATATCTCCATATTTTTTTTTAAATTCGTCACAAGTAGTCGGATACCTTGATTCATGCAAAAGGTATTAAATATGAAACTCATGTTAAAGAACAACTAATTTAAGGATATGCGTTTCTCAAAATTTTATGAATACTAAGTAACTATATAAATATTTTGCAATGACTGCTCTTACTCAAAAGGTGAATTTACACTTTTTCGTTTTTCGATTTGGCATGCAATGCAGAAAAAAATATTTAATTATATTTCTACGAATTTTGTATAAAATAGTGTACATAATTTGTATTTGGATGTGTAAGCATTTACATTACTCTATGTTATATTTATTTTATGTTAAAATTGTAATATTCACAAGAAACGCCGTCCCTTACATTATAATGGTGATTCTCAATGAGAATTTGGCGAAATCTTGGCGATAGAATCAAATCGGCATCATTTTTGGTAACCAAGGCGACTTTGGCGACCATTTTGGCGACATTGAAGACCATTTTTTGGCGAGTTCAGCACTCTCTGGATTCTTTTTAGAATTTAGTGGAGAAATCCACTAATTTCACGACCTATGAAGCAAGCAGATCTTTCTCGAAGTATCCGCCAGGACTATAAATAGAGTAATGCTCACCGAGATGAGTAAGTTTTGTTTCAATCAGTGATCAGTGAGTATTGTTTTTAGCTAAGTAGACTTGTCTTGACCATGATTACCGATTAGCTCGCCTATGCTTGCGAATAATTTTTTACATACGTGTATTTTAGACATTGCTAATTGTGTCTGAGTGCTGCTGAAGGTGTGAAAACCTTCTGAGATATATTCTGCTAAATACTGTATTTACTGTTTTTGAATTTTCGACAATAAATTCTCATCGCTATTAAAGAACTGTCTTGTTTTTTGCAACTGATTTGCATAAAATCCTCGAACCCACATCAACGTAACAAGGAACGTAAGAAAATTTAAAGGAATCTAAAGGAAAGGATTTGTTATATCTTTCTCTCTGACACGGTTTTTTTATTATTTATTTGGTACAAATTTTTATAATACTAGTGCATTTTTTGTACTATTATGGAACATACATTTAAACTTGCATAGCATAACATTATTTTTTTAAAAGAAAAGCTGTTATTTTGGAAGAAATTTTACGTCTTTTTTTTAATTTAAATAATTAAAAACTGAAACACAAGTAATCTCAACTTGTACTTGTCAGATATTGTAAAATTTAAGACCTCTATAAATATCGTTTATAAGGCTGTAAGAAAATGTGTAAATAAAATGCAATTTTTTTCCCATCATAACTAAATGAAATTTCAAAATTTTGCTTTCAAATAAAAATTATATCATTTAGTTAATGATTTCAAAATTTTTAAAAATGGGAAAGTAAAAATCTCATTGAAACATTCGTGTTATTGTTTGGATTACACAGTTAATCCTTTCAACTATAAGTTACTGATTTCAATTTTTAAATTTTATGAAGCGCAAATTATTCATATTTTTTTATATTACATACAAACATATATAATATTATGAATTTGATTTAGGCATTTAGGTATTCAAATATTTTTGATTTTGGGATGCAGTCGTGGAAAGTCGGAGGAGGCTTATAGACGTGAAACATTCATATTTTATTCTTGAACAAACGGCGATGCGGAAAGTACATCACAAACACAAATAGACAAACACACACAGATTTAACCCGAGAGTGGTAGGGCAGGACACAAAGTCATCCCAGGCTTACGAAATCTTTAATTCTGAGAAAACTGTTTATTTGTTACCAATGACTTTCCCAATATCCTCCTATATGACAGTGTTCATGGGAACTAAAATGTATTTGTGACTTATCTAACTCTTTTTTAGGAGTGACAAATGTTTTCTTTCTTTCTTAAAGTACTTGGGATGACTGACTGAGTTTCTCTCGCCACCACTTTAGTTCCAAAATACGAGGGTTGGGGCATAAGTCATGGCAACTATTTATTTTCCTTGTAGATATGTGAACGGATCACAAACGTCTATGAGTCATGTGGAAGTTCTGCAGGCATAGTGTGTATGCAGAACAACAGATGGCTCTGCGATGGCTGGTAGTAGCGCAGCGAGGGCTGTGAAATCAGTCAACTGTTGAGTGTCGTGTGAGATAGAAGTAACCCGTGTTGAGCGGCGCGCTTACATCAAAATAGCTATTCTCCGAGGGAGAAATGAGATGGAATGTCACAGTGAATTTGTAGGAGCCCTTCAGACCCTACCATACCGTACAGTTGCACGGTGGGTAGGAAAGTTTCAGTTTGTCAACCAGTGATGAACAACGTTCGGGGTGAGCGCTCAGTGTGTGGACCGACTTGGCACGTGCTGTCATTGAGCAGCTGAGGAATGATTACAGACGATGGGCGCTGCTGGAGTTAGAGAGGGCAAGTGGCATCCAGAAACGCACAACAAACGCATCGTCCTGTCAACTTTATGTGTGCTGTGTTGTCATTCTTTTGTACCGTGAAGGCCATATTGCCTTGTATACTTCAGTAATAAATTAGTGTGTTACGATATTTCAGTGCTATTCATTGTCCACACATGTAGATAACACCTTGTCCTTTCGTCTGTGTATGTCACATTTTCCAACCGGACCGGTATCTTCAAGAAAAAAAAATAGTTGCCTTGATTTTTGCCCCGACCCTCGTATTTTCTATGAACATGATACATTTTCCCCCTGTGAACGACTTAGTGGTTTTGATTGCTGTGTTGTAACACTCATTATGGCTTATAAATGTAACAGAATATAAAATGTAATTGAACAGAATATAGAAAAAGTAATTGACATCTGTGTGATCTGTATCGGATGAAGTTGAAACTGATCAAGCAAGGGAAGATGCAGATGAAGCGAAAGTAAATTTAGAGCACGAAACTTTTGAGAAGAAGGGAAAAGTTTCAAATGTTACCTAAAACATCATAAGGGTACCACATGACACGCTGTGCCCTGTTGAAAGACACAAGCAAGAAGAAGTTCCACACGTTATTTGTCGAGTATGAAAGAACGATAAAACTACAATAACTTGAACAAAATATGGCAGTTTTGTCAGCACAAATATCCTTCCTGTAATATTAGCAAGTAGTGTTTGCGATTTGTGCCCTTTATTAAAGTTACGCACATCTGAAACATTTTTGTTCAGTTTAATCGGATTTTTTTCTCAAATTATCAAAGAAAAATTTAAAAGTCTTTAAAAGTGAATAAAAATACTCTCTCAATTAAATTATTCACTTTAATTACGATTTTGATGGTAATAAAAATAATTATAAAGAAAAAATTGGGGTGACTCAGTCACCCCGCATGACCACCAGCGTTAGTATCGAGGGGGGGCGCGCCTTCTCCCGAGTTAAGAAAGGCATAAAAGTATTTTCTGTTCACTCTCGAGGTCTTATCGATTTATAATGGTCAATCGGAAGTTGTTTAATCAGTTGATTTCTGGTAAAGGATTTTATGATTAGTTCACATACGTGGATAAGGCAAGAATGTATGATCTTGATTTAAAAACGTTGAAGTTTAAGTTTTGGGGAGAATAGCATATTAAAAGAATATTAAAAGCATTTAGCACTTTGAAAAAATTTGTCAGCTATAACAAAAGTTTCTAAGCTACAGGGTGAAGCGTTGGAACTTCCTTTTCTGAAAATGCAATAAAGCACATTACATGTTTCATTCTACTTTATTGTTGTTTTCCGCCTACCACAAAACGTTATATTTTTGAATTTACACAGTTTTAAACACAATGTTTTTAAAATGTCGCCCTCCACTATCAATACATTGATACAATCGATTTCGAAAACTTTGAGACACCTTTTCAAGTATATTGACAGGGATATTGTCAATTTCTGCTCGAATGTCTTCCAGGGTCATCTTTGTAAATAAGAGACCTAAAATAAGCCAACGGGAAAATATCAGGAGGGGATAAATCAGGTGAACCCGCAGGCCAGTTTACTTTCCATCTCAAGGAGATCAGTCATTGGGGGAAGGTGGTTCTTAAAGCACCAATAGAAACCCTGGAGGTGTGGGCTGGGGTCCCATCTTGTTGTAAGTACAAGTTATCAAGATCCCTTTCTTGTAGAGTGGGTAAAAATATTTGTTGGATCATTTTAACTTTGTCTGAATTAACACACGAGCTCGTTCCACATTCAGGTGTTCTAACAGTCTTCGGAGGTCCTTTCCTCTCTTTGGAGACATTCCCCGTTGCTCAGAAAGTATCCATCTACATTAAAACACATTTCCGATCAAGAGGAACGGAACTTAGTGGAGGAATGTCGAAGTGACCACGAAAAGCACGCTGCCCTGCATCCACTAACCGAGCGTTCGAGAAATACGCCTACACGTCAAAAGCGCCCTGCGGCCTCGATCACAACATGTTTGAGACTGAGACGGGCAGAAACACAACTATCCCACTCCACCACTTCCACCCAGCACCTTCCCACGACCCTCTCCTTTCTACGAACATCACTGAAAAATATTCAAGAAAAGGAAGTTTCCGCATTCCACCTTGTAGTTAATTAATTAATACTACAGGGAATTTTAAAATATAATTGTGAACAAATAACAGTCGAATTTCAATAAATATATCAAACCGATCCAGTTTTGTTATACTGTCGTGACTCGGCCCTATTTTGGACCCCGTTCACACCACCCGGCGCGTCTCTAAGTGTGGGAGGTGTTTGTTGGGATATCATCACCAACAAAAGCCATAGTAACAATTATGTTTATTCAGGACTGACAAACACATAAACTAACACAAGTTTAATTATAAGTGGAAACACCTAGGAGTGATTCCCTAATACCTCGATTCATCCTAAATATCAATTCTAATACTCAAACCTAAATAATCTCGGCTATCAGAATTAGACGAATACTTGCTAACCTCAGGTCGGTACTGAAACTACTTTCTTCAATGGCCAATCTAACAATTGACTCTTATAATTTATCTCTATCAAATGCGCGCTAAGTTCATGAAGTAATTCACCGACGATACTTACGTTTCAGCTTGGCAACTCCTTCTCCCATACAATTACAAAATCTAGACTTTATAGAGTCGAACTAATTAGCATATAACTATCTCGCGTTTTTCCTGAAAAGGCTGTGAAATAGTATAAATGCTAGTCCCAAAGTTTCCCAAGAGGATTAGTATTGAAATCTCGCGAATAGCCCCGTCACAATTCTGAATAATTTCCCAAGTGCATTATAATGGCGCGACATGAAATTTAATTCTAGCATCACTATTGTTTCGACCGCTAAATTAGAGATTTATCTCCAAAACTATTTTCGATAGCTTATCTGGTCAAGCCAAACAGAGGATATTTGAAAGAGGCATCGAGAAGGGATAAACCCAATCCATTTAGCCGACCCAACAAGCATTTAACTATGCTGCCTCATCTAGAAGAAAAGCTACTCCTATACTGATTGCAGATGCAGATAAAGAGAAAAAGTCGAATAAATGCAATTTTCTCTTATTGTACCTCTATTACAGGAGGAGAATGTCTTTTCCAACTTTCTGCCCCAAGATTCAATTAAGATAATAAGGCAAAGTTTTTGCGGTATGTTCTATCGTATTGCTTCGTAATTATGTGTTGATTTATTTCTGTTTGATTTCCAAAAATATGCAGAAACTGAAAATGATGTCTACTGGTGCCTTATTTTACTTATTTTAAATTTGGAAGAGGGGTGGGGGTTAGTTGTAGAAAA
Source organism: Trichonephila clavata (assembly GCA_019973975.1). Lineage (NCBI taxonomy): Eukaryota > Metazoa > Arthropoda > Arachnida > Araneae > Nephilidae > Trichonephila > Trichonephila clavata. The sequence goes on from BMAO01037132.1 coordinate 114,367, forward strand.
AAAATTATTAATTAAAAAAAATCTAAATCGAAAATCTTATTTAAGTAAAAAAAAACTTTTTTTCTTGGAGTGTAACGTAAGCGGAAGAAAAAAATTATTATAACGTTTGCTGGAATTATTTTCTTCAATGTCCGAACAAACTCTGGAAATTCGGGATTTTTGCTATTTATTCAAAAGCAATTGAAAATACTTATTACTACACTAGCTGGTACATCTGTTCATCGCACGGGGGAATTGAAAAATTTAAAAATACAGATTAAAGGATAAATGAGTTTTTAATTATTTAATTTTACGGGAACTGCAAAGTAAACAAAAAAAAGGTTTTTCATACCTCAGTTAAACATAAAATAATATTTGTTAAATTTTAAGTTTGTAAGTGTAATAGCTGATAAAAAAGGATTTTTTTTTTATTTATAACACACCCGTAACTCCCTTGTGGGACTATTTTTGAAAACACCTACCTGAGCTGATCTCTGCTCAGCAAAAGTAACATATTGTTACAAATTTTGTGTAATGAATTATTAAATTAGTGTAAATAAATTATACCTGGATATTTAAGACGTTAATATTATTTTCTGTTGTATTTATTTTATGTTAAAATTGTAATATTCGCAAGCAACGCCGTTCCTTACATTATAATGGCGATTCAATGGACGCAGCGAAATGCTGGTGATAGAGCTAAGTTGGCATCATTTTTAGTGGCCATACTGGTCAACTTGGTGATGGATTGGACGGTGTAGAAGTTGACATGCTGTAGAGCCACCTGGTGGAGAGCTTCAAAAAGAGGACAGCAAAAAAACCTTTACCACAGAAAAAATACATATACTTGCCAATTTTCATAGGGATCGGTTGAACGGTGTTGGAGTGAAGCGAGGTCGTATATACATAAATCCATTTATATACATATATATGTAAAACGTAAAATTTGTAATCTATGTAAAAAAATTTCCATGGGGAAAATTTTTTCCACAAGTAATAAATAATTACATATTATTAAAAATAAGAACTATAATCATTTTGGTTGTGCAGGAATAATAAAACAATACAGAATGATTCATAAGGAAATATACACTCTCCAGATGCTGTAAAATACTAACAGTTAAAGACAGACCATCAGAAATTTGAACAATGACACAAAATGATGAAAATACTCTTTGAGTATTAGACCATAAGAGACTTTTTTTGTAGAAACTCAAGTTGAAGGCAACTGGAACAGAGGCCCAAATTTTGTACTCTGCCGTGTCTTAAGGACACCAAACGTAGCCAAATATATAAAAAAACCAAAGAATTTAATGGACTGGCCACGTTATTAAAATGAACAAAGAACGTTCTGCTCAAAAAATGATTTTGCCCAAGCGCACTGGAACAAGAACTAGGGGTCGACCCAACCTCAAATGAGTTGACTGCTTAGAAAGAAATTTCGCTACCCAAAGAGTGACCACTTAGAAGACTATGTTCAAAGAAAGAATTGGTAGAATTTATGGGAGTGCCTGTTTCCCGTAGGGAAACTTAACCTCCAATCATTTGGGTGAGTGAAAAGCTTTAGTTGGCTTATTTTTAAAATCTTAGCCCAGTACTGTGAGAATTTTAAGTTTAAGAATTTACATGAGGATAAAGAAAAAATTAGTGGAAATAAATAAAATACATGGTGATTAAGAGAATATTGGTGAGTGTGAGATTAAATAATTTGTGTGAATTAAAATATTAGCGAAGTGTGTGGGTGTTATGATGAGTGAGAGAGTGCTGTCAATCATGAGCCGGAGCGGCGAGCCTCTCCGAACCATCACTGACATTGAATCTGAAATAATGGGGAGAGGAAGAAACGGCCAGCACGGTTCAAAGAAAGAGGCTTGAGGAAAATACTAGAGAAGGTCAAGGCCTACCCGGGGCAGTCGCGCCATTGAAGAAGAAGGAATTATTACGTGGATCTGATCCTGACTTATATCTATATAATTATTATTTTGATAAATAAGTAAGGAGAACTTACAAGAAGTAATTAGTTATTTTACCAATAGTATAGGGGCCGTGGGTAGCCTAATGGTTAGAGCATCGGACTACAGACCGGAGGGCCTGGGTTCGATCCCCGATGCCACTAAATACCACGGAGTACGTGCTCGTTAAATCAGTGGGTCCGAAAGTCTTGTGGGCGGACGCAGCAGAAACCACGAGTGCAGCGGGCTGGAGAATATTTCCCTCCCCTTCACTTCCATGCCAAAATTTTGTAGGTGGAGATAGGTTGTGTCGCCATCTATCGTTAAGAAGTTCAACCTGTCTCTCAGGCAATGGCAACTTTCATTCCTTCCCTGCGGGAAGGACACAACAACAACCAATATTATAAACTTTTAAATACATACTTGAACCCTTGTAATTGCTCTAATTGCCCCATCCAGCATTTTTCCCCTTCGATTTTAAGCCGCACCCGATTTTCAGTAGTGTTAACATTGGAAAATTAGTGCGACTTTGATTCGAGTAAATGCGATTTTACTACCGATATCCTGAAACATACGAATAAATTTCAATAGATTAAGATAATCAACCATCCAGAGTTTAACAAAAGTTACTCAACAAATATAATTATTATATGTTAAAGCTAAAATAAATTAACTCAACGAAAGTTAATTAGCAAACTTCTCTTCCACAAATAACTTTCTGAGGGATATACAGAAGGAAACTTATTCAGGGGCATCATTTCCTTGCTTTCATGAATTACCTTAATGTATTCTAAAGTCCGAGTTAATTACATTTCAACATCATTCTATGAGTGATTAAAAATTGATTTCTTAAGAATACTTTAATTAACTTCATCCAAATTCTTGATAATTTCAGTTTCATTATCTCTTTTGATGTCATTTGGTGACAGATGGAAATGAACAAATTTCAGGATTAAGTAAAATGAATAACTGAAAATCTCATTAATACGTTCTCTTTTCTGAAAAGTGAATGTATCGTATTTAGTTTACTAAACACATTTTGATTTATTTCATTGAAAACAATAAAATATATTACTAAAAATTTCGCAAGAATTTTTTTGGATGTTTTATGAGCAGACATTCAGTCATGTTGGTCAAATAATCGGTTGGCGGTGTCGAAGAATGGTCTTCACTTTTGCCTGAGCTGACTGCATTGAACCGTTTCCTCGTCTTTCTGCTGTATATAAAGTACATACAAGTATTTTCAGCATTCATATACTACTCCGTATCTCGTAAAAAAAACTGTAGTTGCTGGGGGAAGATACCTGCAAAACGAGAAATTGATATAACTTCTTTTATAGGAATTATCTGCACTGCTAAACATTGATTGGTTTGATCTTTGTTTCCTAATAATGTTAAAGCTGGATCTTTTCCGCACATATGAATAAATTCTTCAAGCGTATTTATTATTTTTACTAAACATATTTCATATAAAAAAAGCGGAAGTAAAAAAGCTGCTATGTCGTAAAATACTCAACAAGAGCCTTTTCGTATAAGAAATTGAAACATGCTAATTGAAAGTTTAAGAAACCTTCGAACTAATTATTTTGGTTGATATCGCTAATAAAGAGCTAAATTACGATATTCGTCTATAAATTAAAGGGTTTTTGGCTTAAATAAAGATAAAAATTTTAGACACTACAATTTTTATATTTCAACAATATGATTTGAGGAGCAATTATATACAAAGTAATATCAACAATTAGAAATATTTGAATAATAAGATCAGTTAATTGATATTTTCATTTTAATGTGTTACTGTTTTTTTAATGAAAAAATTGCTCGTTTGCAGTATTTTAAGGTAGTATTTAAAACAGTTGCAAAATAATAGCTTCTTTTTTTAACATTACAGAATTCTTCTTTTAAAATATTTTTTTTATTTTGTATTAATGTATTAGTTCAGGAAATTATATTAATTTAATTACTTAATTTTTAATAACTCTCTTTTTATCTTTGGCAACATTTTAGCCTTTATAGTTACTGTTTTTCCGGATTTCTCTCAATACAAACTTTTCTTCTCGATACAAAGCGACTTAGTTGGAAAGTAGGTTGCATTGCTCTCCTTAAACTTTTATTGGTACTTACATAATATCGCAACCTATTGGCGACACTATATGAAACGAGCACTTTATTGTCAATTCAGATCATACGACATATGCTAAATTGGGGTTGCCAACTTGGCGAGTTATCTTAAACTTTGGCGATTGTTGCGATAATACGTAAGTACACTTTTATTTCGTAATGGCTTTCTAGATTTTGTAATAATTCCTCTATTTAGCACAGTTTCAGTTTTTACAAAATAAAAAAATGTTTTATTTCTTTTTCAAATGTTTTTCATATGAACTATGTTAATACCATAAAATACGGGATAAAATTTCATTATATTGATGTTGATGTTTTGCTTTTCTCCTTTGGTCATCCGCACATGTCAATTTTTTATCATTATAACAAAATCGTAATAAAAATTAATAAACAGTATAACAGAAAGACAATATTGATCTTAGCAAGTTGCCGATTTTCGAAAACAACGCCTTTCTAATATTACCAACCAGTAAAAGCCGGAATTTGATGCATTTCTATGCAATACCTGTATCAGCTTCACAGTCTCCATAACTGATAAACACATAAATATTGCGTAAAAATAATTTTTAAAAAATGTATAAAAAATTAAATATATGAGAAATGCATTTGCATTATTTTAAATAAAGGAGGAAAAAATGGTACCTGGGTATTATCGCAACAATCGCCAACGTATGCCGGTATTGAACCTTTAGTCCGATATTGAAATCCCTATTAGTCACTAATTACGTGAATAATAATTACAGAACATACGCCCGAATTGGCGATATTTCTTTTTTCATGGTTATGCACGTGCTCCACATTTCGTGTATATAAATCGACATGTTATTCCTAATTGCTGCATATAATTTATTGACCAAACGGTCACGCTTTTTGGCGGAAACTAGAGAAGTGGTGCTAATAAAGTAATGTTATTTGCCAGAATACTGATGAATTCCCTGCAACAAATTAGTTCTTGGAGTCAAGGATTCCTCTAATGATTCATTTATTGTTGGTCTTTATGGTGACTTTACGACAGATAGATTGTACCACACAACTAACTGTAGATTGAAAATATCGTGAATTTTCAAGCTGGCAATCATTTGAAAATGCAGTCTCCATGTCATAATCCCAATAATTGATAAATAATATATTTTTTAATACATAACACAGTAATTATTATGTATGCATAAAATAGAGTAAAGAATGTTGACATTTTAAGCCCATAGCACCAGTTTATCGTCGAAGATTAACGAGATTAATGAGATAAGTTGCCAAATTTTGATTACATTGATTCAAATTTACATTGATTTGATTTCTTTTTTTTTATTTCTAGAATAAAAAATAAAGATAAAAAAAGTATACAGCAGAATGCTCATTGTAGATTCTACAAGGCAGTACAACAGCTAAAAAGAACATTATACGTTTGTCAGACTTGTTAACTGGACGAAAAAAGTTTTTGTGAATTTCCAGTTGAAGTTGGTAGAAACGTCAACGAGAGTGACTTTAAAGAAAATTATCAAAGATGACTTTTAAACCCACTTTTACAGATTTCGCCATTATTCTGTCATGCTTTTGCATGATTGAATTGTTCTGTACTGGAACTTATTTTTATGCAGTTTTTTTCATGCTTTATGTGAAGTTTAGAGAATACTTGATGACAAAGTCTGAAGCTAAACCGAAGAAAGACAGTCAAGTACATTCTGAATTCTAAGTTTACGCATCACAACAGTCTGAACTTTCTGTTGATGCACCGAAATAATCTGAAATGGAATGTGAAACAATAAACATCAAATAACTTCCACATCACGTAAGCTTCTATTCGCTAGAATGAGTTCATGCCCCATCAACCTTAACAATCAGTCATTGAGTTCAGAAATTTCACTTGTTTATGCATGCATCCAATTTCTTTTTCGCTAATAAGGTATCCGGAACTGTTATTTTGCAAAAATGTACAAACTAATAGTTTTTTTATACATATATTTAGTGTCATATAGCTTAGAAAACACGTATAAAATTGTTTGAAGTATATTATTACAATAAAAATTATTTATACATATATATATATATAAATGCAATATTTTGGTAAAAAATTAAGGAAAGTGCAAGGTCACAGATTTAGTTCAAATTTTGTAGAATGGTAGATTAAGTTTTCCTTTTTGATGAAGATATATGGTTTTAGAGGCCACTACTCAACAATTTTTAGATATTTGTAAATGCGTAATGGCTTTAGCGTAGCAGCGACGGATGGGTGTTCCTTGTCTTTAGGAGCCGGGTTCAAATCCGTGGAGGATGAATAACTTTTTTTTATATTTTATATCTATTTTTACGTATAAAGATACAGAATGGAGTTTAAATAAATTGGAAATGAAATGTCTTTAATGACTAAAAACCTCATAACAGTTTTATTTGTCATTATCATTCGTAAAAGTACAGAATAATATTTATTATAAAACATTAAAAAGCATTTCACAAGAAGAACAGGATAAAAGAACTTTAACTGCTAGTTAACCGTGCCTGGATAAAATAAATTGTGAAAGTAAATAATGAATTAAACATTTGTTAGATTAACAGAATCAGTACACAAATTTTACTAGCTTCTTACCCCTCATTGGGAGTACAATGGTGAAACTTGTGATGGCAGCCAATGAAACATAATTTCGAACAGCATCTCGTGTATTGAATTAGTGCACTATAGGCATCTGCTGCTTTGTATTTCGAGTGAATTAAATCTTCTATTGCAAATATCTAAAAGATTATTTAGTGGCCTCCTATAGCCATATATCTTCATCAACAGGGAAATTAAATCTATCATCCTACAAAACTTGAACTAAATCTCGGACCCCAAGCCCTTGCACTTTCCTTGTTGAAATTACTTTTTTCCAAACCATTCTCCTTTTATGAAAAATGCTTTACAATACTAATAATTTTTTATATATAGCTAATACATCTCCCGAGAAACTAAGAGTTTTGAAAAATTCACATTATTTTCAGAGTTATTGGTGTTTTTCTGTTCAAATTTCTCCACTCCGGTGTATTCAAATATGGATAAATCCACTTTTAAGTTATATATTTCAAAAATCTTAGTTCAGGCTCTGAACAGAGTTCTGATCTATATACAGGTAAGATATTATTATAGAAGCATTTTCCAAAAGAAGAGAATGTTTTGAAAATAGGCAATTCTATGTTTAAAATATTGCATTAAAATAGTTTTTTATTATAATAATATTCTCAAAACAATTTTATACGTGTGTTTTCTATAATCTAAGTAACACTAAATAATACAAAAATATTCGTTTGTTCGCTTTTGAAAATGCACGTTCTGAACGTAGACGGATACCTTAATACATAGATCACGATGTAACTTTTATTTTTGGACTTTAATCTCTCTATTACATGAACTAATTATATAAACTTAATAACAAAAACTTTTCAAAAATCCCGCATGGCGAAATTGAAATCAAAATCTTTACAAAGACCATCAACGAAAGCACATTGGTTTCAAAATGGTGAAGTATTTAAGTAACTATTAGAGAACTTATGAAAAAAATTTACTTATTTCCTTAAAAATACAGAAAAAATCTTAACTTATTTTGCGTTCTTCTTTGAAGCATTATATTGTATCTTTCTAATAATCCTTTCACATGGTTGATTATCATTTAAAAAATTCAAATGAATAAAAAACTAAAAACATGGAATAATTTCATTATTTCCTGCACCAATTCCAATTAGTAAATACGAGATCACAGATAGATTCATAGCCCGAGTGAATTTGTAAATATTATCAATATATTATGGGCTTATATCAAGATTATATATTAAATGATCCCCAGCAAGAATTACTTATATTTCAATACCTCAATATTTTTTTCAGGTATATTTTAAAGTGAGGAGGGAAAAGAATTCAGAAACATGATACCAAGGTGAATGAGAGTGTGGTTTTTTGGCGCAAGAGCCAATTCCTGACGTACTGCACCAAACATTTGTTAAGATATTAAAACAGTAAAAATACACACTCACACATACACGTGTACACACACATACACATACATATAAATATACATACATATGTATATATATAAATATACATACATATGTGTATATATAAATATACATACATATAAATATACTATACATACATACTTCCAGCTGTTTCTATTTCGTGTTAAAAGGCGATATATCTAAAGGAGTATTCCCCATATTTCTTTTGTATGAGGTTAGTTAAGCAATATTCATATACACATACATTACATATATATATACACACACATACATGTACATGCATACACACACACACACATATATATATATATATATATATATATATATATAATATATAATATATAAAATTCTCGTGTCACAGTGTTTGTAACCAAACTCCTCCGAAACGGCTGGGCCGATTCTTATGAAATTTTGTGCGTATATTCAATAGGTCTGAGAATAGGACGTAAACTATTTTTCTCATTCCGATATTGCAATTAGTTAAAAAGATATTAATTAAAAACCTTAAACCACCTAATTGTTTTACTCCTGCCGGTTGTTTACTTGGCAGAACTTCCGTTCCGTTTCGGCCGAACGGTGATCCGATGTTTTCCACCATCTTAAAATTGCCATCCAATTCTTACTATTGAAACCAGACAAAAAATAATTACAGAATCAGAAAGATCATTTATTTTGCCACGATACGGTATAATTTTTTTTTTGCAAAATAACGATATTTTCTATTTTTTACGAATTTTTTAAAAAATGGTTGAAACTGATGCGTTTTTATAAAAATTATTTCTAAACCATTGCGTATGAAATTTTTTTCGTGTTATTAAAACGATATTCTACACTAAATAACTTCAAGCCTTTCTCTTTTAGATCCAGTCATTTAAAAAATAAAATTCCCAAAAATTTTTTCAAAGATTTTTCAAAAAATACTCAAAATTTTAACTTAGCATTGAATAACTTTGTCATTTATGAAGATAATCGCACGAAACTTTATTTCCTTGTGTAAAAGAATATTATCCGTAATCTGTACGAAGATTGAAAAAATTTCTTAAAAATTACGGATTTAAAAAAAAAATTGTGATTTTCGTAAAAAACCGTTTTTGCGAGAAATAATTTAAACAGTATTTTTTGTACATTTTTTTATTTAAAGTACTTTATTTTTGCAATTAATTTGTGAAATTTTAAAGCATTAACTTAAAAATTATGCCCTAAAAATAAAAAAAATTAATAATAAATACGCGATTTTACAGTTAGCCAAACCATAGTTAGCGAAAAATAGTTTTGCCCCAAAGACCTTTGAACTGTTTAACCGTCGACCGCATCTAACTCAAGGATTACACTAAAAAGTTCTGCCTTAAACAGGGGGGAATCAGTACATTTGGAGAGTAAAAAAAAATGCGAGTGAAAAAGTTATTTTTGCTTCAATTTTCGTCATTTTTTCTTTAGATAATTTTCAAAATTAAATCATTATAGATGATAGATTAAGATGACAAAATGTACTCAATACATTTCTGAGACTCATTTAAAACTCATCAGTATCAAAATTTTTGTTCGCTTTCATAAAACTTATAGTTAAATTTAAAATAATGCCTAATGTATAAATCTTTTTTGACATATAATTTCATAATAAAAACGCAAAATTTGCCCATTTCGAAATTTTTTTTTTTTTTGAATTATTCAGTTAAATAAGCATAACTTACTTAGAAAAAAAAATAAAAGCTATGTTCAAATAAAAAATTCTTCATTATTAATTGCGTGTTATTAATATATCAAAAATTACTAAAGTGGCATGTCACAATTAATTGCTAAATGAATATTTTTAATCAATATTAGTATAGAATAATTAATTACTTTTGTTTTGCATTTTATGATTCCTTCTAAAATGAATAAATATAGATGAATTTAAATGAAAATGATTTTTAAAAAGTTCATTGATCATGTAGAATCAGTGATTAAAGAAATAAAATGCCGAGAACTATCTTTTTTTTAAGAATTTTTAAAAAAAACTTTTTTTTTTGCAAAACAATGATATTTTGCATATTTTATTATTTTTTTCTAAAATGAATCAAAATTATTGCGTTTAAATAAAAATCATTTTTAAAACTTTTAGAATCAGTGATTTAAAAAATAAAAAGCCAAAAACATTTTTGAACAAATTTTAACAAAACACTCAAAATACTTAAAACAATCATTTAATAATTTCTTCTTTTTATAAAGATAATTGCATGAAACTTTTTTCCCGTGTGTCGAACATTTCAAAATATCCTCACAATTTTACTTCAAGATTTAAAATAGTAGTAAAATTTTATAATTTGAAAAATTTCTACTTTTTTGTCTTTTTTCAACATACAAATATTTTTAAAAAGGCTACATTTTCGTTTCAGGGGACTAAAAAATTGCAACGAAATAACTGAAAAGTGAGTGAGTGATTTATAAATTCGCACTGTTCGTTTATTCGAGGGTTTTAAGGGACGGACCTCAACATTTTAAACCATGGTCAAGTGACGAGAACGACACCTAAGCTTTTAACCACCTCTCCTAAGTACCACACCACACCAACGCAAGAACAAATTTCGAAAAAGGGAGTTTTAATGTCATAGTTAAAGAAATCACTCACATCGCGCATACACACACATAAGTGCTATCATCCTGAGGGGAACAGGAAATACCCATGCGGATTAAGTTATTCACTGGTAAAAGCCCGTGCAACGCCGGGCTAAGTGGAGAGGAAAGAAACAAAGAAGTAAAAGTATTTTCAAGAAATAATATTGGAAGTGCTGATTTTGTGAAGAGAAGGGAAAATTTTAATCGAGAAAGCCATGACACGCACTCACGGACCATACATTCACATCGTACGCGTCACACCCACACAAAAGTGCTGGCGTCAGAAAGAAAGGAGGAAATTAACATGGGGATTAAGTTATACCCTCGGTAAAAGCCCTTTCAACGCCGGGCCGGGTCAGCTAGTATATATATATATATACAAAAAATAGTTATATACCTAAGATAACTATAGTCATGATAGAAATGTTTTAGCCACAGAAATACTAGGGCAAACTCCTGGCCCTAGTATATATATATATATATATATATATATATATATGCATGTCTGTAAATATATAATATTGGGTTGTTCGGAAAATAATTTCGTTTTTTTTTTTTGTGGAAATAAAAGACAGTTTTCATATAATAAACAAATGCTTTATTAAATAATATATTGGCCATTCTGGTCCAACACCTTTTGCCATCGTTCTGGTAGTAGCATAATTCCACGCTCATAAAAATTTTGGTCTTTGCTGGCAAAAAACTGATCGAAGTGGTTTTTGATCTCCTCATTTGAGGTGAAGGTTTTACCGTCTAAAAATTTTTGGAGTGACCAGAAAAGACTCTGTGAGAACATGGGGAACCCATACATCGAGCTTCGAGGATAGTCCCAGGCCTTTCAAGTGGTCATAAACTGTTGAATTTGATAAATTTAACCTCAATCCGATCTCACGTGTTGTTATTCGCCGGTTCGCATCAACTAATGCCTTTATCGCGTCTTTATCAGCTTCAACCGGCCTTCCCGAACGTGATGCATCTTCGACACCAAAATTGCCGGATCGAAATTTAGCGAACCAGTTCTGGCACTGGCGTACTGTCAACACACCTTCTCCATACACATCGGTCAATTTCTTTCTGGCTTGAACAGCATTTTTACCCTTTCTGTAGCAAAACAGTATGTCGAAAATGCTGCTTATCGCTCTCCATATTTAAAAGGGCACCAACCAAAAACTACTGCGTAGAATTAATTGGAATTTTTCACACACAAGCCTTGCTATATGAGCTCTCAAAGCATATAAAAATTATACGACTTAAACGGGAAGTTGGGTGCAAAAAAATACAATTAAATCCTCTGTCGGGAAAAAACGAAATTACTTTCCGAACAACCCAATAGTTCTTATTAAAAAAAACTTTAAAAACTGCGTTAAAAACAACTCAAATTAAATATAAAAAGCTGACAGGACAAAACTTTCCAAACTGACAAGGCCAATTTTTTAAAAGTGTAGTTAAGTTTTCAATCTCACATTATGATTGAATTTTCCATAAAAGTTTGACAGGATAAAAATATAAGAAACGAGAAGAAATGCTCTTACTATTAAAAACTCGTCACAGCATTACTGGTTCAATAACCATGGCAACTCTCTCGGTAAAGTGAAATTTCTACTCAGCATTACCGGCCTGAGAAAGGTTGATTGCATATCATATTTTAATTAAAAAAGACTTCAAAAGTTTGATAAAAAAACAGAAAAGTTTATAGTCTTCATACTAATTTGTCTGAAGAAATTTCGCACGAAACCCTTTTATGCTTTTCCGGATTCAATTCCCACCTCTTAATTATTTTTGTCATGATGGGAACTAATCATACATCAGTATAAATTGTAATTTTGTATGAATTATTCGAAGTATAACTTTTACGAAGAATTTTTCAGGATGTATTTCTTCCGAAACATAATGTTGTGTTGATGATAATCACTTCATATCCCCGTATGCTTTATTCTAAAATTTATAGAATAACAATTAAGAAGAAAAATAAATTGAGTTTATGAAAATACTTGATAGAATTTTGTTTCAGAATTTTCTTGAGAAATAAGCTGGAATACACACAGTGGTCCTTAATTTAAAATTATTTTATTCAGTTAAAAATATACAGTTATGGCTATTTAATGAATATAAAGTTTGAAAAAATTAAAAAACATGAAATCGAAAACTATAAATTCAGTGTATAGTAGTAATAAAAATTGGAAAAAGTAGCTTGAACATCAAATTTAATAATTTTTTTTAGTCTGAAGTGAATCTGTAACTTCTACAACACATCCATAATACTCACCTGAAACACAGAATGCGACTTCATTCAAAAAATTTTATTCTATAAAAGGAAACAAATTTGGAATTTTTCTTAAAAACTTCGTCACAAAATAAAGGCAAAGTTACCGAAAAATATTCAACTTATTTATTAATAATTTATAAAAATAAATAAATTAAACTCTTGAAAAAAAATATATTTTATTAAATACAATTTTAAAATGTCATTTTTGCAAGCGAAAATGCAAATAACCACAAACTTCAGTTTTTAAAAACAAGTCTATCACTTCATCAAAGGCAAAAGATCCAAATTTTGCGTACATTTCTGAGAATTAACAAAATGGACTGAACTCATATGATGTCATAGTCACTTGATGATGACAACTATGTGTTTCTAGCCAATCAGTTTAAAAACTCATGTGACGCCATAGTCCCACAATAAAAGCAGTAATGTATTTCCAGCTAATAATCTCATACACTTTTATGTGTTCCTAACTTTTTCTCTTTGCAGAAACTTTCTCTTAAATTATCAACAATACTTACACAAATAATACACAAAATGCATTTTATTTAAAAGTAGATGCCTAAAATGAAGCTTTTTTTAAATAATTCTAAAATTTTTTTGATGAAAAATTTTTATAGCATTTAAACATTTTTACAGAAAATAAAATTTGAAACTTTTTCCATTGAGCAACTTGTACAACTAGTTTAATGTACAACTTGTACAATTAGTTTGAATTCAATTGATTACACGTGTTAGTCTTTATTATGTGACCATTATGAACTGAGCCCATTGCTTATGGAAACTCATTAAATTTTTATTCCCATCAGAAAACAAGGATGATTATTTGAATATAGGTTTCTTGATTGCTTGGAATTGTGGGAACAAATGTATATTTTTACCCTTTTTAAAAAAAAAATGATCTTCAGTTGGAGAAAAATAAGAAAAGCAATACCATTTTAAATAAAGAAAGATTCGTGACGATGATTGCTCTTTATGTCAGAGCTGTCAGAAACTCTAGCTCTTAGTGAATTTTCTCTTTTCTTAAACTCTCTATTTTTTTTTTTTTTTAAAGAGTACTTAGAGAAAGCTTTTCTCATAAAGTCCGTCACATTTCGAAAAATCCTTGATATTTTGAAAAGTAATCATTTCCCTCAGACATGTAATCGACGTGAAAATAACTCTTTCAAATGGAATTTTGATGACGAATGTAGCTCTTGTCCTGTCACTTTTATTACACAAATAACTATCTCTGTGGTTAAGGGCAATGTGAATTTGAATTACTTTACTTTTTTTTAGCATCATTTCTCCATTTAATGCAAACTGCAAAGAAAAAAAAACTGCTGCTGGCATTGAAGCGTTTTAGATGACTTGTTAATTGTAGCAACAATGTCATTTTTTACATTAAAATTTCTGTCTTTACTAAAGAAAATAATTTACAGCAAAGTTCTAACCATTTCTCTTACATTTCCACGCTATAGTTCTTTTAAAATACATCTTCATAGCAACTCACGCTAAGATTTTCGATACTTAATAGTTGCTAGTGCATTCAAGAAAAAATTTCTAGTTGACGTCTTACATAACATTAAGCTTTAAAACATCTAAAATATAAGAAAACAAAAAGTTAAAAACTTTTTTAAAGTATTAGTAACTTCAAAAACATCAGATAACTCGTAAAAGTAAAATATACATCCATTTTTTTAAATACACTTTGAAAAAGTAAACATTTAATAAAAAGTAGACAGATTCGTGTTGTTATATGTAAATGTGGTGGTATCTAAGTACGCCAGTAACAGCCTCCGGACAGGAGTGATCACTTTTGTCTAGTGGTATGTTACGTGCTTACGAACCCATAGGTCGCGGGTTCTAATCTTCCACATTGGTGACCTCGGCTGAAAAGAAAAACCAAAAATACCTTCTGATGTGTCATGGCGCCATCTACCCGCAAGATGAGCAAGCAAAGTCGTCAGACTCCCTTGACGCAATAGTAACAACTCCCACGCTCATCATAACAACAAAAATATCTCGTTCGTTCGATTATCCACCGACTCACTGATGGAGGAGTACTGTGATGGTATCTAAGTAAGCCAGTAACAGCCTCCGGACAGGAGTGGTCACTTTTGTCTAGTGGTATGTTATGTGCTTGCGAACCCATAGATTACGGGTTCTAATATTCCACAGTAATTACCAAAATATTATTCTTCATTCAAATAAGTGTAATAAACAATATTTTTAAGGTCATAAAAAAGTTTTTGTCATTTAAAATAAACTTTTTTTTTTTCAATATATAATTTCATTAGGTAAGAACGATTTTGAAAATATCTTTTACAAATATATGAATAAATTGTAATTTAGTAATTAAAAAGGATTCACCGGTAGCAAAAGTAAAAGTTTTACCGTCAGCTGCTACCACGTTAAATACAGATTTGTTTAATAATGATAATATAAATATTATTAGGAAATTTAATACTCTTTCTATAAAATGAGATATTTTTATTGAATCGTATGCATTAAATTACAAGTATTGTATATTCCAAATGGATGACTTAATAAAACTGAGAAAGAGAAGCATTCTTCTCTCTCTCTCTCTCATTCACTAATTGAAATTTGTTTACTTCTAGATATTGGACTAGTGGCATAAATTTGTTTACTTGCTTTGAGATTTCTATTTTAAATTAAAATATATTTAACTAATTTTTTAAATGCATTTTTTTTTCAATATTCATTATGTATCCAAAAATGTCGAAGGAGTCTTATATCCCAGATGGTTTAAATTATTACAAATGTATGCTAAATAATTAAATTTTATGTAACTTATATGAATGCATTTGGCCAAATCAGTCTCGCCACTAAGTAAGTCCTAAAACTTATATACTGAGTAATTTTATTTTGACCGGACAATCAAAATCAAATTAAGTTTTCATAAAAGAACTTTAATAATATAATCAGTTTTTATATTATATTAATTACATCAGTTGTACATTGATTTATGTGTACCGTATTTATTCGAATCTAAGCCGCCATCTATTCTAATCAGCCCCCCTTCCCCAAATTCTCAATTAGTTTTTGTGAAAAATGAAAACTAATAGGAAATGGTTAATCGATATCCAATTTCATGAAATTTAAATAAATTTAAAATGAGAACTAATAATAAATGGATAATTAATTATTTCACCAGAAAAATAAATTATAAAGTACACTCATGAATCGTAATTGTTCAAAGTGCCCCATACACAAATAATTTTTTCTTTCAGTTCTAAGCCGTGCCCGATTTTCAGTAGGATCAACATTCGATAAAAAGGGCAGCTTAGATTAGAATAAATACGGTATATATATACACATTCACACATCCAACCAGTTCTATACTCATATACATTTTATCTGAAAAAATTTAAGAATTAATAGTTATATGGGAAACTTTAAGGTATAAAAATAAAAAGTAATCTGTTATAATTATTTTTCTCTGTACTTCGATTAAATTTTAGACAATAATGTTTATTTGAAATGTAAGGAATTAGTTTTAGTTTAATATTGATTTTAAAAAAGAAATTGCTTATAGTGAATAATAAAAGCTTTTAAATAATTTTTATTATTTAGTTGTACGTTCTACTCTGCTTGACAATTGCTAAGGAACAAGTGATTTATGCAAAATTGCGTCTCAGGCAGCTGACCAATAACAGTAAATTCAAGTTCAGAGGGCGTTATAGACCAGGATGCGTTATCTGTATAAAAGATAGTGCATACAAGCTCATGATTCATATGAAAATTCATCATGTTTAATGTTTGGCGAAATCAAACATACTACCTAAAATGCTACCATTCTAACTAAAACAAAGTCTGTTAAAACTATTTATAAAAAATTGCATCAGAAATTTTTAATGAATTATTAAAATTAATCAACATTACACTTATGCATTATATTCAATCTAATCAACTGGAAAGTGGCAAATAAATGTATGATAGATAAACGCAACAAAAGATACCTTTTCTATTCGGAATTCCCTTTTGATAACACATTCTTTAGAACTTTCCTTCTAATATTAGGTTTTATATTGAATTAAATCTTAGCTGGCTGCATAATCAGAAAACAGAACCTATAGATTTTTCAAAGTTATAAAAACGAGCCGCTAAAACTAATTTGCCTGAATGAGAAGCCTTTTAAATTTCTGAGAGTAAATGTTAAATATTACCCATGAAACCGGATGAATTACATTACGGAAATATAAAATATGTACTGATTTTTATATGAATAGTGAATATATGTAATTCAATTATAAAAGGCGTGAACTAAGTACTAGTTCCTATTTAACTAAGTACTAAGGACTAAGTAATCCGGAAACTAAATACTATTGCATTCTACTATAACCACAGCTGTAGTATCGCAGTTCAACAATTGCTCACACGTGACTCTGGTTATTTCTCAGTCCATTATAGCCGGATTATGTTGTTTATACAAATGTTAAGCAGCTTCAAAACGTTTAAGAGGATTGCTGTGCCAGTCGTCTATAAAGCCCATTCTGTATGATTCGGTTTTTGAAAGCAAGTAATGTTAGGCTAGTAAAAATTCATCGTTTGCTTGTAAATATTTATGGTGAAATTTAAATGAGTACTGGAATGGTGAGAAAGTGGATTCGATAATGCAATGATGTGCACACCAATAATCATGACGGAACACGGGGGGGGGGCTTCTTTTTTCAAGGATAATTTGGTTGAAAAAGTGAATGAGGGAAAAAATTCCTGAAAAGGAGGCGGTAAACAATAAGATGTGAGAGTTTCCACAAAAAGCTGTTAAGCAATGGCTATCTTTACTTTCCCTTGGAGAGGGTATAAATAAGTTGATTTACCAGTATGGAACAAATGTCGCAAGGTAACTATGTAGAAAAATAGTTTCTGATATGTTCTTTCATGTAAAAATAAACTTTGTTTCAAAAAAAGAATTTTTATGAGAGTTTTTTTTTCAAAGAGGTTGTGACGGATTTATACGCGTCCTTACGCTAATCCTCTTGGGAATTCTTTGGGGCTATTAAAAATAATCAATCTTCTCCTAAGAAGAAGGCGTGATATGCAAATTAATTTTATTATATATAGTTCTAGTTCGCGAGTTAAAGGGAGTTAGTGAGTTAGAAAGTGGGGAAGAATAGACAGTAGAAAGTTAGAAGGTTAGTTAACTAAGGTGACAAGGTGAAGAATAATATAAAAGGATAGAAAGAGGCCTTGTGAGAGATTAAAGACAAAAATTTGATATTGATCGATTAAACAATTGATTAGAAGACTGCCTACAGTTCAGGTATTGTCCCCTTCACATATTACGTTTGATATTTTAAGTATTAAAGAGGTTAAGAGGTCATTAGTCACATATCTACCGTGTAAAGTAATATTGAGGTAGAAGAACTATTATTATAAGGTGGTTTATTAGATGTATTCTTCCAAAACGTAACTCTCGTCCCTTCCCTCTGTTGACTGATTGGAATCTCCTATTTATAGTGTTGCACTGAATTGCGTTTGAGTCGATCAAAGTTCTAAATAAAATAATTGGAAATTATCATGTCGAATCATCCTTCACTTCCTTCCACACCTTTAGTTGGGTCGCAGGGTAGAAGGGAAGGAGTGTTAGTACAAGGTACGTAGTTTCTGAAAACACCTAATAAACCACATAGAAGAAATTTAGAAGGATAAATATACGAATATGTAACAAACTAATTCATGATATATATTTTTAATTACGAGCAATTAGAGTTATTGTTTATATTATAAACAGTCAGACACGTAAGGTAATTTAATTTTAACGAAAACAAATAAGAGTTAAGACATAGAAATGAGGAAAAACTAGTTAGATATCACAATTAGCAGAAGATTTTATTACATCCAAAACTAACTTTGTTATTGCGAAAATATTTTCCTCGTTCTTCAAGGTATGCTCCATTAGGAATTAATTTGAATAGAATACTAAGAGTTAAAAGAACTATTGGTAATTTAAAAATAAAAGTATTGAGAGTTAAAAAAAAAGCTTTTTTTGTATTGTCGTAATAGATTTCTTTAATGTGGAAACACAAAGTTTTTATGACTGACATCAATTTACATTTAAAATAATTTACTCTAAAGAGTTTGTAATCATGCAATTCCAAACTGTACAAAAAGATAACATTTAAGAACACGTAATTATAATTGAAATTAAAATAAATTTTCCCTTCTTTTAACTATTCACGATATTTTCTTTGAAATAAAAAAATTCAGCTTTTTTTTAACGAAGTAGGATAAAGCCATTATAGAGAAATGTCAAATTGAAATGACATTAAAGATAGCTTTTTCCCAAATAGTGGATTTTGTTGGAGGATCATGTTTGTTCTCTTTTAGCTTCAGAGATAATTATAAATGTACATATAAACACATATTTCGTTCAGAATGTATTTTGGACAGTCCACGCATGCATTTTGGACTTAATACCAAAGGAAATTTTCCCAAGCATTTTAAATGTAATTCCCAATGAAACTTTCAACTTCTGTTTGTTCGGTCATCGAAGCAAAAGCATTTCACAGAAATTTGCATCTTTACTAATTCTGTGTCACGATTCTTTTCCTGAGAGTGAAAGTTTCCCCTGTACTTGCTCAGTGAGAGCGAAAATGGATCCTTGTCTATAAAAGTGATAGTTCCAAAGGTTTCGAAACGAGAGAAAATATTCTAGAACTTTAAGTTGTTAAACTTTTACCGTGATTTGTTCGAACTTTAGAAAAATAACTTTTTGATTGGCACTTGTAAATTTTGAAGTAACGCCTTACTTCTACTTGTAATGTTTGAAATACATCATGACTTTGCAAGACAAACTTTAAAGAAGGCAATTTAAAACATTTTTAAAGTATAATACAAATTGTAGCTATGAAGTTTTGAAGAATTTTATTCAGTTTCAAACTGTAGCTAAATTTATTCAGAGTTGAGTCGATTTTAAATAGATGTCAATTATTTTGATATATCCATAATGCGCTCAATAATATATACATATATAGTCATGATAGAATAAAGTATTAGCCACATTAATATATATATCATACCCGAGCTATTTGAGTCAATTCATGTATTTAGTAAAAAAATAATTCATAGTAATTCATATTCTAAATGATCTAATTTGGTATTAACCAAATAAATTTGAAATATAATTTTGAAAAACTGCTTTTGATATGGAAATTAGTTTTTATTAGTACTTAAGAGGTCTCACGGTTTTAACTTTCTCTAGAGGTCTGAAAATATAAACAATATTCAAATATATATCACTCATTGAAGTTAAAAGTTAAATAATTCGAATCTTTTGCACATAATTTATAAAGGAATGGGCGTTCAGAAAAGTGTAAAATGTTTAAACTAAAATCATCATTTTAAAAATTAGAAGCATATGAAAATAAGAAATATTTCTGCAAGAAATATTAATTAAGTTTTACGTTGCGCATGCTATTTTCAAAAGTAGTAGCTTCAACTGCTAGCAATAAGTTGATTTATAAAATTAAATGTATCCTTATTATACCGTAGTATTTTTAAATAAATAGAACAATAAATTATAATTTTTTTTAAATAAAAAAAATTACATTTTCAAAATGTTTTTAAAAAATTTCAATATTTTTCAATTTTTTGAAATACAAAAGATATATATTATCCCTAATTTAGTAGGGTTTAAAGAGTTATGATACATTTAATAATTCTATACAGTTTTATACATCAAAGGTTACTATTTTAGAAAATAGACGTGCGCAATTCCAAAATTACTTAATATTTATTACAAAATTATTTCTTATTTGCATATTCTTATAATTTTTAAAATTAAGATTCTATTTCAAACATTCTGTACTTTTTTTAAACCATAATCCTGTGTAAATAATGCGTAAAAGATTCGAATTTTTCAATTTAAATTTTTAAAAAGTATAACTGTTTGAAAATTGTTTATATTTCCACCCCTTGTGACAAAATTAATACCCCTGAGACCTCGTAAATAGTTTCATATTTATAAATCCCTAAATAATCAAATAACGTTTTTATGTTTTTCTCTGCTTAGATTTATAAAGAATAAACAATATTTCTTACAATATTATACAGATTTTATTATTTTTTTCAGTGAGCTAATTATTAAGTAAGATTATCCTTAAATGGTTCGTGTTTCAATCTAACAATATATTTCGAATTTAGTCATTTTTATAGGATTAATTAGAAGACAATTCTTTTGTTGCTTATAAAGTACAAGACATGTTAAGGAACACTTGGCGGGAATAGAAATAACACTTAGACATTGTCAGAAATACTAAGCGAGGAAAGCCATGTTGAAATTTAATGTGAAGTAAATGCTCTTGTAAAATATTCATAACAGTAGTACAATATATCCAAACAAACATATATCTAATTATAATAGTTTGAGCACAATAAATATTTATAGTTGGGGTCAAAAAAGAATTTGGTTCGTTTGTACCCGACTGTTCTCTCCCCGCTATAGATGAATGTATTGAAAATAGGGGGGGGGGGTTACAAAAAGACATTTCTTGATTTTTAGGAAATAAATTGAGCGAAACTACATTCTTTTGAGAATTATTTTGTTGTTTCTTTATAAAATGATTTGATTAGAAAATTCTAAGAAATAAGAATTAATCATTTTGGAATAAAGTGAAAAGCCACATCGTGTGTTCTCTCTCTTTTCTATAATCTAATATTCTTATTCACTAATGACACTGACTACAGTTGTCTTCTAATCTATCATTAGAATTTTTAAAAAAATGTTTTACTACTACTACAAAAAAAAAAGAAAATTGAAGCATTTAATGCTTTTGACAATATATTTTAAAAGCAACGTTCATTGCAAAGGTACATTATTTACATTAAGGACTTTCATTTAAAATCTTTTCTGTAGAAAATTTAATTCAACATGTCTTTGCATTCTATTTCCTAACTGTAATGCTAAAAGGAAGTAACGAAACTCCACAGTCTTCTACAACAAATACCGTATAAATTTCACTCAAATGGTTTCCAGTGACCGAACACTTTTCCTTGAGACGTGTTTTCCAATAGAAGTCAAATTCCACACTCGTTTTTCTATTTCCATTTCCAAGTTTCTTTCATAAATTTATTCTTCTCAGTTCCGTTTGCAAGTAGAAAAAGCTCTTTCCTTCTCCAGTTCTTCCAGAAAAAGGGAACTCTAAACATTGAGATTGGAAAATACAGTCTGTGCTTCGCTATTAGAGTAGGTGCAGTCTCGGACGTTACGGTAGCTTTTGGTTGTGAAGAGCTCACAGCATTGTTCTTTTTCTGCATTGAATAAAATCTTGATTTCAACGGCTCTATTGGAGTTGGACATTTTAGATTTATGGGATGGTGTTATATCTGTTAATAGAGGAATACTTGTTTACCGTGTTCTCATCAAGCTAATTTGTGTTAGGACTAAACGTAATAAATTATTCTTTGTAATGTGGAAAATCTATTATTTTTTAATATCAGGAATTAAAAAGAACTTTTTTTAAAAAAAAGGCTTATACACATACTTTCAGTGGCGCACAAAGGGGGGGGGGCTGGGGGCCCGGACAAACCCCCTCCAAAGCCTTTGATTTTTTTTGATTGATGATAATCCTATATATATTTAACGAAAATTTAATTACTTGTAATTAACAATTTAGGTTATTAATTAATGTTAATTATTAATTCAATAATTTATTTTTTACTATTTTTTGTTAACAAAATCAGAAGAATCAATTGGTGTTGTCTTGAGGTATGATACGAGTTGGGGGACTTTCAACCATGGACCGCCCCCCCCCCTTTGAAAATTTTTTATGTGCACTACACTGCTTACATTGCATTAGATGGTCAAAACTTCCATAAACATTTCTCAAGAAATGACTGTTTACTTTCGATGCTATAAAACAGTCCTTCCGTTGTTGTGGTGAGGTCGTTTGGAGAGAGAGGTGTCAGCTCAGGTGTCGTCTTCATCAAGAGACCTTCGCAAACAGCCTTCTTGGTGTGATGTTAATATAAGCTCTCACTTAACTTAGTATCACTCTTCAATTTGTTCAATTGTTGAAGTGAAAACTTCTTTAGCGGCGTTGGGGACTTTTTGGAAAGGGAAAATCGTATGGGTTCGCGTCACTGACATGATCTGACTGGCGCATGCGTAGTGTGTTGTTCGCCTTACATACTTTTTGGATGGGTGAAATCTCATGCGTTCGCGTCACCGACATGCTTATAGTAGTATATCTGTAGCTATACAGCTGACGTATAGTGCTGTGTATATCTTATAAGTGAAATTGAATGCATTTAGTGAAAAAATCAATGTGTATATACTGTGCATTGCTCGTTGCGATTTCGAGAATGGGCAATACATATTAATGATTGTCGTTTATATTTCGCCTGGAAAATCTATGAGACAGATGCAACAATTTTTATTCGAAAATTTGATGATTTTTAAAAAGAAGGTTCTGAAATACTCGAAAAAAGATTTGGCGGAAAATATATGATAATGTATGGATGTTTTTAAGTGGAGACTTCAATATTAACTTTGCAGATGATAAAAATCTACCACTAATTGAATTTCTAAATGAAACACTTAATTTAAATATGTCCAATGATCGAAAACTCAGTACTACAAAATATAAAACGACGATCGATGCGGTGTTAATGCGATACTTAGATAAATTTGAATCAAACATTTTATTTTCTTACTTTAGTTACCATAAGCCTATTGTATCTTTTTTAGAACAAAATGAAATAATTGAAAGTATAAAAACCTTAGTATTGTTGAAATTAATGATGACAATGATGCAAACATTTAAAATAATGTTAAAAATCAAATACATTGAAATTTAAGTAAATACAAATACTATCCATAAATAATATGATTGTATATTAATTGTTATTTCAATTTAATTGTATTTATATTTTGCCATGATCTCTTGTACAGCCCGTAATATATTTGAATAATAAAAAAACATATAAACATGCATTTAGTTGCTGCTCGGAGTGTCAATACATGTGCAAATCAGATTGATGTTGATCATTTTTATTCAAACATTATGAAATTTAAAATTTTAATACTAAAAATTCTAAGTTTTCACTTCTATCGGCAGTCTCTATCGGCAACTGCCAATTTTTTTTTGTAAATAAATATTTATTTATATAAAATTATACAATGAAACAACATTAAAACTTTGTAGGTGTTGTTTTGAAAATTCGGGAAAGAAATAAAAGGAGAATAAGGGCTCCGATGTTTTTACTGTGTTCGATTTTGAAAGACATGTAAATTCTGAAATATTATTCCATTTTTCTGTTCACTGTTTAATTTAGTGATTTTATAGACTTCAGAATTTTCTTCCTTACTTTATTGGTGCTTTATCTTCACATATGAGAATTTTTATCCTAAAATAATATTTTATTACTTCGAATTTAATTTAAATTTTTATTTACTATTTTTCTAGACACACTTACCTAACACATTATAATAAGATTTTTTTAAACAAAACGATTTTTTTTTAATTTTTTAAAAAATTTCGAGTTTTTTCAAGTTATTTTGTAATAACCTTCCTTCCCGTCTACCCTGTGACCCAGCTAAAGGTGTGAAAGGAAGTGGAGGATCATTCGACAGGATAATTCCAAATTATTTATTCAACTTTTAAATTGCTACGGATCTATACGCGACCTTAATATTAATCCTCTTGGAGAAACTTTGGGGGCAGAATTCGCGCTAATTCACAGCCTCTCAAGAAGAAATAATATTTAAATTAATTTGACTATATAAAGTCTAGGTTTTGAAGATGTAATACAGAAGGAGCAGAAGAGCTGTTGCGGTGATTAGTAGGTGAGAACATTTCTTTGAGAATTTCATTATCACAATTCGAATAAAGGAAGGAACTGCTAAGATAATAAATTAGTGGATGAAGGACCTAAGGTATTAAATCAGATTGAGTTAAGCAGATCACAGGCGCTTGTTCATTTATTTACTTAGAGTCGTTCACGTAGAATAGATTGCTCTCTTTATATATCACTCCTAGGATCTCCTTTTGTAGTTTTACTTGTGATTAAGTGTGTTTTAATAATAATAAAATAATAGTTATTATGGAAGTTTCTGGTGATGCTTTGTGTCCCCCCCTCCCACACACACCTTTAGGTAGGCAAGACGGTGACGGGGTGGTGCCAAATAGGCCACGCTCACAAAATTAACTCAAAAAAAAAATTCATTGAAACACAATAAAAAGGATGTTCTCCATCAGTCAACAGAGGGAGGTGACGAGAGCCGAGTTTTGGGAGAATATATTTAATAAATAAACCACTTTTAAAAATAATCGATCTACTACCTCAATATTACTTTACACGGTAGATATGTAGCTATTGGCCACTTAACCTCTTTAATACTTTAAATATCGAACTAATAGGAAGGTGACAATACCTGAACTGTAGATAGTATTTTTATTAACTAAGGCTTAATCCTTCAAAAATCACCTTCCTGTCTTTAATCTCTTCCACGGACTTTCTAACCTTTTACGGTATTTTTCTTTTTGTAACTCACTTGTCACTTTTAACTCCTCTCTCTCTCTCTCTCTCTCTCTCTCCCTCTCTCCTTTCTAACTCACTAACCTACTTTATACTATCTATCTCTCTATTAAGCGAACCTGAACTATGTATGAGAAACTTAATTTGCATATCACGTCTTCTTAGGAGAAGGTTGATAATTTTTAATAGCCCCAAAGATTTCCCAACAGGGTTAGTGTAAGGGCGCGTATAGATCCGTCACACAATTTCTATATACTATATATATATATATATAATTATATAAATTTTAAATTATTTTCTTTACAGGAACATAAGGAAATGTTTATGCTTTCTTTTATATGCGTATTCATTTCTTTGATAAAAAGGATTGATATATGCAAATTAAACCTTTTTAATGGATCTTTTGTTCTTGTATGCATGTGGAATACTTTCATACCAAACTATGTAGTTCGTAAATTTCTTTTAATTTATTAATTCCAAAGATCAAAGAGAGTTACGGGGTGTTATTAATAAAAAAAAATCCTTTTCATCGCTATTAGATCTACAGACTTAAAATTTAACAAACATGGGGTTTTTTTTTTGTTTAGCTGGGATATGCAAAAAAACTTTTTGTTTAATTTGCAATTTACGTAAAATTAAACCTTCTCAATTTGTATTGTTCAATTTTCAACTCACCCATGCGAAGAACGGGTATATATACCCTAGCTAGAATATACAGTGGGTACAAAAAGTATTTGCACACTTACATTTTTGTTCACAATTTATAAGAAAATGCATTAAAAAATACAAAAATTGGCATTTTAAAAATAAATAAGCCTATTCATTTAAATTAATTACAAAAAATACAATAATATTAATAAAAAACATTTTTTGCAACAATATTAAAATATCTTATGTCAAAAAAGTATTTGCACACTCAACTCAACTTTAGCAAATTTGCATTTTTTTGCTAATTATTTGACAGTCATCCCGCAGTAAATAACATACGTAAGACTACTATAAAAGGAGGTATTGTCGAAACTTTATCAGTTGATTGTCGATTTCAAATTGTTATGGCAACTAAGAAATCTGAACTGCCGATTTCGTTGCGAGAAAAAACTGTTTCTCTACGTGAAAATGACCTAAGTTATCGAGAAATAGGTAAAAAAGTAAATGTTTGCTTCTCTACTGTTCGGTATGTTATAAAACGTCATAAAGAAAGAAGATCTACATCAAATAACTTGCGCTCTGGATGCCCAAAAAAACTTTCACTGCGAATTAAGCGAAAAATCATAAGAGAAGCATCGAAAAATCCATTAGTTAGTGAAGTTATATTAGCCAATGATGTCGCTTCAACATCTGGAGCTCAAATCTGTGCCCAAAGTGTTTGAAATGTCCTGCATGATGCCCAAATTTATGGGAGATCTCCAAGGAAAAAACCTCTCATGACTGAACGAAATAGACTGAAGAGACTTGAATTCGCTAAGGAATATATCAATAAGCCAATTGATTTCTGGAAAAATGTCATATTCTCCGACGAGAGTAAGTTCAATATCTTTAAATCAGATGTCAGGAAATTAGTTCGGAGAAAACCTTGTACTGCTTTTCATACCAAAAATGCGTTACCTACAGTTAAACATGGAGGATGTTCTGTTAGGATTTGGTGGTGCATGGCTAGCAAAGGAGTTGGTAATTTGTGTTTCATTGATGGGAATATGACAGCTCGAATCTGTATTGATGTGTTGCGAGATAACTTGCCACAAAGTGCAATAAAATTGGGTATCAGTAATTCGTACTATTTTCAACAAGACAATGATCCCAAGCACACTGCCGGTATAACACGTATGTGGTTGCTTTATCATGTACCCAGAAAACTTGCCACTCCACCACAATCACCAGACTTAAATCCTTTGGAAAATTTGTGGAATTCTGTGGATTTAAAAATAAGAAAAAGGAAGATTTCAAGCAAATCTGCCCTTAAACAATCCCTTATTGAAGAGTGGTCGAATACTGACCCTATTGTTACAGAAAATTTAATTAAATCAATGCCAGCAAGATTACAAGCAGTAATAGATGCTAAAGGAATACATACTAAATATTAGTTATTTGAAATTTGCTTAAATATTTTATTTCTTTTGTATTCATGCAGGTGTGCAAATACTTTTTTGACACGAGATATTTTAATTTTGTTACAAAAAAGCATTGTTATTTATATTATTGTAATTTTTCTGTTTGTTTTGGATGATTAAACTTATTCTGATTTGGCAATACCAATTTTTTTTATTTCTTAATGCTTCTTTTTATGAATTGCAAAAAAAAATGTAGGTGTGCAAATACTTGTTTTACCCACTGTATATATATTTGACTTTTGAATTTGGTGCATGATAAAGTTCAGGGTGTTACTTGGAGAGATATTTTCTATCTTCCTATTGAGAAGTGATTTATTTGACTGGGGAAAAAATTTTCTCATCTGTAGTCAGGTAAGCTATCAATGTCTGTGTATTGCATTTGAAAATTTTATTTAAAATGTGACAGATTTTTGGGAAATTCTGTCTGTTGCCAAATGTCTACGTACAACTTTTTTCAAAATAAATACTCAATGTAATTATACCTTTAAGCTTTTACGTAACCTATGATTACATTTATGTAAAAAACGATTTTTTTAAAGCTCAAAACAAAAAAAAATCATGTATTTAAGGTTAAAACCAAATATTAAATATTAAAAATAAAAAAAAAAATTGTGAAGATGGTACCATATCGCCTTAAGATCCTCAATAAAACAGATTGTCAACTAATTTCTCATCCCCTGTATGAAAACAATTTTAACCGAAATAAGCAAAATCTTAACCAAGAATAAGAACTATGAAAAATTAGGATTCTTAGAAAACGAATTAGATAGTAAGTGCGTATTCGGCAATCTTTTCCGTACATAAAAAATTAAAGCGTTTTACTTACTATTATTTTTAAAAATATCCTAGAACTCACAAATAATGCTCAAAATATTCATGTTCGAAAAAACGACAAAAAATAACAGTTACTTTCTCGACAAGTCAAAGTGTGGAACTGTTCAAGTTAAAGATAAAATCCAATTAAAATCGTCTGATATAAGTATCGATATTGCCAGAAGTATAAGCCAATAAAATATATTAATTGTAATATATTATGATAATAATTATGTAAAAATATAATAAAGTAATACACAAGACAATAAAAAATAAATAACAAATAATATAAAAAATAAAATCAAAAAAAAAGGGAAATTTCAAAAAAAATTAATAATTATAATAAATAAATAGAATAATAAATTTTAGTGAATGCAATAAGTATGGCAACCACAGCACTAAAGTTAAAAATCCAGGTAACGAAATCAAAATATTATCGCCCAAGTTGGCGAATGTCAACAACGACGTGGCTTGTAACTTACTGATATCAAATTGATACTCAAATTTCTAGTTACCAACAGATTTACGATGACAAAATTTTTAAAAAATACAACAAATAACCATCAGGATGCGGTATAAAGCAAACTTTTAATTTTCTATAAGAATTCCAATATAAAATATTCTTAAAAACGCGAATATTTAACAATAATCCATATTCTTAAAAATGGAATTTTAATATGAATATTTCTTGTTCATTAGAATACTCGGCATTCAGTTATAGAATCTTAAATATCTTAAATTTTTTAAATCAAACAAAATTTAAAAATCATTAAAATTATCATGTATAACATTTCAAATTTCTTATTATTACTAGTTTTTTCATTCCTCAAATGAGTTAACTTATAACAAAAACAGGGTCAATTCATAAAATGGAATTTACTATAAATTCAAGTAAGTACGATTAGTTCGGCGTCGCGACGCTAAAACTGCAATGGAAGTATATATTTTCGATATTAATATTTAGACTTTTAAATATCTTATTTTAAGACAACTAATGTAAAAAATACTTTTAAAGCTTAATAATTAAGCAATATTCCAACCTAACCAATGAATAATAATAACTTAAAAATACATTAGAATTACTTTCGCATTCGGTGCGATTCTGAAAAAAATGTCTTTTTACATTGCAGTCAGATTATCCACATATAAGCAGTGATTGTCCTAATTAGTCATTCAATTGTAATAAAAAAAATAGATTATAGTACAATGAGAAGGGGGAAAACGCGTCTGTGCTGTCAGTATATTTTTTCGAGGCCCCGCCTTTTGCTAGACAAAAAGACACATCTGTCGACAGCAGATGTGTATTCAGTGTGTAATTCAGTGCTTCTAAAACTTTCAATATTTGCGATCCAATTTTCATAGCGACCCTCTATACGATAAAAATGTATGTAACTCAATGAAACTAGACTTTGAGGCTAAAGCTACAATACGACTTTTTCCGAAATACGATTACGAAAACGCGATATATATATACCGGTAGCATTTTGGAGCAAATAGCGTAACTTTTAACCTGCAGTAAGGGAATATTTATAAACTGTACAGATTATCAAGGTAAGTGTTATATACAATTTTTGAAAATAATTTATTTATGACAAGCCCATGGGGTCACTGGTAGTTATTAAACTTGTTCTCAACTAATACACTGTTCCTAACATTAAAATACATTGTGCAGTTCTGATATATTTAAAAGTGTATTATATGAAATGTAAATGTTAATTTTAATTTTTAATATGTCAATGTATATTGATTGTTTACTTTCAGTAAATTAATAGCTTTTTAAATAATTTTTTGTTTTCTGTTTTTCAATAATCTTGCCCCCACCTCTTAGTGTCATCAAGCCCCCCGAAAGGGGTGCGCCTTGCAGTTTGTGAAACACTGCCTTACGTGAATCTTTTTTTTTTGTACTTAGTGTCAGTTTAATTAGAATATGCATATAAAATTGTCTTAAAAAAATAATAAGAAGAAAAAAGTATTTTAATGCAATTTTTTTTTAGACAAAAAACGGAGAAAGAATCACACATATATTCAAATTATTTTCCTTTCATAAAAATTGCTTCTATATTAAGAATATTTTGTTAATATATAACTAAGACTTATCTAATAAATTAGAAACGGAAATATTTATCTACTACGCCCCTTAATCCCCCGAAATGGAACTTTAGGGCTGATTTTCACGAAACTAATTTTGTAGTGGCTCTCTATTCTACGAAAGGAATCTGCTTGCCGAATTTCAAGACTTTTCGTCTTATAGTTTAAAAATGAGGATAATTATCCATAACGCCCCTTGAGCCCTCGCAATGCCACCTAGGGGTCGATTTTCACAAAACCATTTTGGGAACCGTACTCTATGAAAGAAATCTAATTACCAAATTTGAAGACTGTGAGTCTAATAAATTAAAAATTGAAAAAAATTATCTATAACGCCCTTTGAGCCCCCGCAACTCCATCTAGGGGTCAACTTTTACAAAACACATTATATAGGGAACCTTTAATGAATGAAATGATTATGATTATCATATTTCAAGACTGTACGCCCAGTAGTTTAAAAATGGAAATAATTATCTATAACGCCCTTTAAGCCCTTCCACCCACTGCTTAGAATCAAAGTACCGGGAATAGGAATGAAAACATCTTATATAAGCAGGCAAATAAAAGAAAAATAGAAGCTTACAAGTATCATAAGCTTAAAGCATCCTTATAGGCTATCCAGAAAAAGGCAATTTAAAGAAATTTGAACTGCTTTTGTAAGAAACAAAAAAAGAACGTATAAAATCCTCTCCAACAACAACAACAAAAAGGATATTTATCCTGTCAAGTGAAGCGATTTAACGGAGTTATATTTCATCTGTCACTTGCAGTCTGTTTTTCTTACAAAAAATATAATGATACTCTAAGAAATCCAAAGTTTATTTTCCTTGTTTGAAAATCTTTACAAACTCACATAAGTTTGTCCTCTCTTAAAAATATTATTTTTAGAAACTATTCTATATTTACATTAAAGTAGCCAGATTTAGAGTATTGATTTAACGTTTAGTTTAAATTAAAATATTTTGTAATACGAAATATTAGTTTGTATCGTAAAAAATGTCTGATTTATAGAATATATTTTAATTAATTATATCCTTATATAAAATAAACTTTTAAAATCAAAATAAGAACCACTAGCTGAACACACTTTATCTCACAGGAAACAAGTTTTTTTTATGATGATATTATAAAATTCAGCATTGAATACCATTTCAGATTGAACAAACACACTGAATACCATTTCAGATTAGACAAACACACTGAATACCATTTCAGATTAGACATCTAAAGCATTTCTCCTGTAGAAAGTTATCCAAATGATTACAAAAAGTGAAAATCCGCTGGTGAGAGATCAGGTGAATAGGGTGGGTGGTCTACAGTTCCGTTAACTTTTATATAAAGAGTGATCATTCAAACATGTGTTCTAACATTGTCGTTGCGTAGAATTGGTCTCTAATTCTGACGAATGCTGGCTGTTTATGTGCAAGTTTCTGGAGTATTTCGATCGATTTCATTACAATACTTATCCACTGTCATGGTTTTGCCTGGTTTTAGAAAGCTGTGGTGGATCAAACTGACAGGATCAGTAATCTTAACCAATTTTGATTTCGGGAAAGGATGTGGAATTTTGAAGGCTATTGCGCTGAATGTCACCGATTGTTGTACAGAATCCACTTTTCATCATATTTCGATTGAAAAACGGATCGCTTATGTTGCAAAGAAGTGCAGAGGATTGCGTGATTAACTTTTTTTAAATTCTCATTCAATTTAAGAGGAACCCATTTATCCATTTTTCAAACTTGGACGGTGCTACGATGCAGTTATTGGGCATATGGGTGACAGCGGCCCTCCATCCCATATCCCAGTGCTTCTCAAAGTTTCAACATTCGCGACTCAATATTCCATCATAATTTTCTTCGCTCCCCCTTTATACAATAACAATATATTAAATTCAACAATACATAACTTTGATGCAAAAATACGCCACGACTTTCATCTGCTAAGTGCCCCCGGCGTATATAAACGTCTTGCTCAGCCAAAGCGTTAATTTCGCCGGACGTATACATACGTCTTTCCAAAGTACGATCTTTTCTGTGCACTGATATCCATAAACTTATTCCGAAGAATTTGGAATGCAATAAAAGGACCTTGACAATGTTTGTGAAGGATTTACTTACTTCAAATTATTTGTTTCTATATTCCTCCCCCCATCCCCAGTACAACACATGCGTGCGCCTTCGTGGAAAACAGATGACATTGGAAAGCGAATCGCGTAACTTTTAATCGGCAGTTAAGGAATTAATTATAAACCGTACCAATTAGTTTGTGTATATAATTTTACATATGACAATCGCTCGGGGCACTGGTAATTATTAAACGTGTTCTTAACTTAATATTGTTAAATTTAGTATAACATACATCATGTAATACTGATGCATTTATAAGTGTAATATATCAGTTTAAATATATGTTGTTGTTTTTTTGTCAGAATGTATTTTGTTTGTTTACTTTCAGTAAATTAATGTTTTTTTAAATAATATTTTGTTTCCTACTTTTCAATATGCTCGCGCCTTCCTCAAAGAGTTGTCAAGCCTTCCGAGGGGGACGCGCCGCACAGTTTGAGAAACGCTGCCATATCCGATTTATAGATGTGGAGCGATTGTTTTCATTTTCATGCTTAAGAGATGAACGTTTCTAATTGGCTGGGCCGATCGTACGGAAAGGTTCCACCAGTCTTGGAGTTTTCAGGTACAGGGGAGAAAGCAGATTGATCGCGTTCTCTGATTTATTCCTGGTGTGTGAGAAAATCGACTCTCATTGGCTGCTCGAAAGTCTAGCAAAAGTGGTGTAAGAAAATGAAAGGGACCTTGTCCCGTGGTGAGAGATACAGATACAAAAAAAAGTTTAAAATTTAGCAAATTAAATGTGCAACAAACAATATTGCACTGAAAGAATAAAAATTAAGGTGGGTTATAAGAGTCGAGAAGTATTCTTCTCAGTCTTTTAGTTGTAGAATTTGGATTATAGTTGCGAAGATTTAACATATTTGCGTTATTAGTAAGGTGGAGAGAATTAAAGAAATTTCTAGAATTTTTTTGAATGTGAGATTTAAAGCTATCAGTTTTAATAACATTCCGGATATGTCGTCATTTCTCATATAGCGAGGAGCTTTTACGATCATTCGGATGGTTGAATTTTGGATAGTGTATCTAAAATATTAATATTAGTCTTAGAGGCGTATCCCCACACAGAACAAGCATAGGCTGTGATGGGATGCATAACGGCTGTATAGAGAAGCAGTTTGTTTTCTAGACTTAATTCTGAATTCCGGCTAATTAAGGGGAATAATTTAAACATGATTCTCCGGATTTTTTCACGCGTGTGTAAAATGTGTGGATTCCAAGTGAGATGCTTATAAAAAATAATTCCAAGGTATTTAGTGTTTTGAGACCAATGTATATGTGTATGGTACATGATGGGTGGAGGTGAGTTTGTTCGTTTTTAGTGAATATTACTGCGGCTGATTCATCAACGTTAATGCTAATTTTCCAAAGATCGTAAAAATTTTCTAAAAGTTCGAGGTGTTTGTTGAGAGCAAAGGTTATGGGTGAGCTTCTCTTGTGAGTTGCGGTGTCAAACTTTGCCAATAAACATATATCAATGTATACAAAACTACTAAAATAAAAATAGTGGTAACTATTTACAATATAGTTCACCACTTACAGTATGGTAGAATGATGGCGCCACATGCAGTATGCAGTGAATTGTGAACTATGTGCGAATGGCAGCACCACCTGCAAGTATTAAATGATTTATGACTGAGAAAGGGGGAGGGTTAAAATCTAAATTTCTTTCAAGAACAACAAAATTCTTAATTTACGCTCAAAACTCTTAGAGCAGCTCTGACAGAGCAGTCCCTCTGAGACTTAGACAATAACAAAACTGGAGGAAAATCAGATAGCAACCTTTGAAAGAAAAAATACTTCGAAATATACTTGGAGGTGTAAACGAAAACAATACCCAGAGAAGATACAGTTTTGAATTATATAGAATTTATAAAAAAAAAGCTGACATCTTTAAACTCATAAAAATAAATAGAATGAATTGGATAGCCCATAAAATTCGTATGCCAGATTATAATGTTGTCAAAAAGATACTGCGGCTCAAAGTCACTGTGATTCGAAGACCAAGGCTGAGATGGACAGTCACAGTGCAATTAGATTTTAGGATTATAAATGAGAAAACTTAGAGAATGAAGGTGAATGAGAGGTCACTTTGGAGGAAACTTCAAAGGAATGCACTGGCCTAAAAGGGTCGGCTTGGCGGATATGATGTGATGATGATTACATATACATAAATGAAACTTAAGGATAAATAAAATTTTAGGTTTTAGGAAACAACTAAAAATTATAATTATTATAGTGAGTAAATTTTCAAAACTAACAATGGAAAACTGAAATAGAAATAAAAATCAGTGAGCCCTTGCGCTTGTTGGACTTATTTCAAAGAGGTTTTATGTCAGGTTCCAATTTATTAAAATTTAGTCTCATGTCTCCACGTTTTGCTATATCCAGTATATTTCTTTTTTTTTAGCAGCAATTCATTTATGGCTCTAAATCCCCATTCAGTTAAATATGACTAGGATAATTTACGCTCTAAATGGTTCTTTTTTCAATTGTCTCCCTTAAGAATCAAATTTCCCCCTTGGCTGGCATAGGCTCCACGTTGAGAAGCACTCTCTTCCGTCGTAAGAATCCTAAACTGCAGCTGTAGACACTGTTTAGTGTAAAATTTTCAGTTTGGATGAGTTTTATAATGCTTTCATACAAAAAAATTGAGAAATCATTTTGTGAATTTAATAAAAGAGTTCGTTAATACTGAATATAAGGAAATTTTACTAAAATATTACAAATTGTATTGGAATGGACATTATCTAATTCCTTATTTTAAGTGTATGGTGTTAATGTTTTCTAGCATATTATCCTATATTTTATTTAAGGTATCCGAACACGTTCGGAGTACTTTTTTAACAAAATAGCATATTAAAACATTATAAATGCTCTTTTAGGACTCAATACCAATAAATACTACTATTTAACTATTAAATTTTAATATAAATTACCTGAATTTTACACAAATCACAATTATAAGCGAAATTTTAGCAATATTTTTGAAAAACTTCAAAGCAGTTAGAGAAAAAAGTAATAAACATATATTAGTAAAAGTATTATCTAGAAAATATACCATAATTTTATTGTTTTATTGAAATTTGAACATTTTAGAGCTGATTGAGTAAACATTATAAGAAATGTTACACCTTTAATGAGACCATTACTTAAATAACAAGCCATAACTCAAAAAGTATTCATACAATAAGAAATATTTTAGTACATTCTCTACAAAATAACATAAATATCAGGTTCAAAAAGTTTTATAGAAATACACTCGTAATATTCTGAGTTATCAGACTCGCCATGATAGATTTTGAGCCATTTAAATGCCCACTTCTGGTAGATCAAAAGCCTACTTCCGGTTTTTCTAAATTTATAAAATGGATCGTAACTTGGCCTCTAAATAGTGTAGAAACAAAACAAAGTATGTTTCGTAAAGTCAAAAGATAGCTCTATTCAATAAAATAAAAAACAAAAATATCTGTTTTGACAGAATTTGGTCATTTTCAACGTGTTCGTATACCTTAATAGATTTTTAGGGATTGGATGATATATGTAGATCGTGTTATAACTATATATTGAATTAATTTATTACCTTAGCTTTCCTCTACAAAATATATCCCCATTTTGCACCGGAGTGAAATACGAGAAAGTTTCCTTTCCCTTATTTAATTTTTTTATCATTAAAAAACCTTGAGAATGTTTGTATTTATAATGTGTTACAATTTTTTACTGAAAGCTTTCAATCAATAAAAAATATTTTAATTTAATTTTTGAATTATTGATTTAATGTTATTAGATTTATAAGATTAATTTGTTTACTTATAATTATTTAAAATATTTTTTCCTATCTGCTATCTATGGTTTCATTTATACGAAATTTATCTTCTAAAATCTTATTACCTTTATCGATTATCTTTAGAAATAATAATAAAAGAAATACGTATATATTAATTAAAATATCATGACTAATATTATTGTTAAAATACACGAATGAATCCTTACATTTTAAAATGAAATAAATTCTCCCAAAAGAAGCCAAATTTTCGACCGGTTCTCATATCACTGTTGCCATGTCACTCTTCTTATTCTTCTTCAATCTGATTTCAGTTCTCAGATATTTCTAAGTATAAAATACATGGGAAAAGAAGCCAACATCTTAAACATGAAGCTTTAAATAAACCTTATAACAGAGGGTAAAATATCTGTAAAAATGAA
Source organism: Trichonephila clavata (assembly GCA_019973975.1). Classification (NCBI taxonomy): domain Eukaryota; kingdom Metazoa; phylum Arthropoda; class Arachnida; order Araneae; family Nephilidae; genus Trichonephila; species Trichonephila clavata. The sequence goes on from BMAO01037132.1 coordinate 151,076, forward strand.
AAATATATCTGACTGAGACATATAAAAAAGAAGTTTGATCTTTCTTTAAAGGGTAAAAATGTCAAAATATATCATTTTTTCTTCTTAAAAGAGGAAAAAAATATTACATCTCAAATGACAGGTTTCGAGCAAGTCGTGTTTTCTACATTATACCTGTAGTTTGTTTTCTCTCCAGAAACAAAGTAACACGCAGTAATTCAAGGTTTTGAGTTGGCAAGTATTGGACATATTTTTAAGCATTTCCTCTTGGAAGAAAACTGATGTATGCTTAGGTTGAATTTAAACCTTTATTTTTTTGACATTTAGAAGAATCTCGTTCAAGTGCACACGTTTATAATAATTGTGCTAATCTGTGGCGATGGCGCATGTTACTATGTTTTAAAAGACAATTCGTAATGGGATTACTTGGAATAAATATTTGGGTGGCAACTCGTTTAGAAAAATGACTGCATATGACATAAAATGAATTCGCTATGAAACTTTTGCTTCTTTCAAAAATTCACAATCGACTTCTTTACTTTCAACGACAATATTTTTTTTTTTTTTATGCTGTCTGCGAGTTTGCCCAGCTTTCTCTTCAAATGTGACGCCCTGATAAATCAGTTGTTCTTGTTCCACTTTTACAAATTCATTTCTGAAATTTTGCGTATTATTTTCTACAGATTTAAGATGACTAGATCCTTTTAATAATTAACACTCAACATATTGCAATGATTTGCTACTAGCACTTATTCTCTTGAGTATGGTACTCGCAATCATGGTCATTAAGGAAGTTTCATATTTATCGAACCGCGTGTTTCAAAAGGGAAGTTGCCTCCAGTATTGTGGTCTTTTTTCCCCTCATTTGGATAACGGATTTTAGCCAGTGCCGCTTTTATGATTTTTTTTATCTTGTTATTAAGGCCTAAATAAAACTAGCTTGAAATAATTTGTTCTGAACTAGACATATATTTTATCACATAACTTAGTTTGCTTTATTTATCTTCATCAGGAAATTCTGATGGAAATAAAAATACCATCACCATGAAGAAGTTGTGCTCTATCAAAGTAATTTAGTAGGTGTGTTTATACATTTGAAATCACCCATCTGGTATAGTGGTTAGCGACGCTGACTGCTGTGTCGTAGGGTCTAGGTTCGAATCTCGGAGTAGGTATGGATGTTTGTAAATATATTGTGCCTTTGTGGCATGGGGATGCTCTAAACAACCGTCGAGCTGCATGTCCTCTCGTGAGGTTGGTGGATGGGGAAGAGAGGTGGATGACTCCTGACTCTCCTCTAGAGTTTTATCCCTCAAAATTGTTGCGGAACCCATCTAAATTTTACCGTCACCTATATGGTGCTCAAGCCTACGGCCAACAGGTGCACAACTAGCACCTTGCCATGATGAATTTCGTGGGCCTAGATATGACGCAGTTGAGATCAGGTAGCATAAGAACATACATGTGAATATGACTTTGATTCAAATTTCGAGTTAGGCGCTTGAGTGTGATACTAGTTGCGCTACTTTGAGGATGCGAATCTAGTGTACTTTAAATACGCGTTATAAAATTCGTAAGTCTTATTTATTGTTGAGATTTGACATAAGGAGTTCATGTTAGTCCAGAATGACTTTAAGAAGAAGAAGAAGCTTCTATTTACAGCTCGTTGAATTTGAACGAGCTAAAAAATGTGGGCTTTCTTTCCAAGATATTACAGAAAGTCTTGGTAGAAGTGTGTCCATTGCGAATGATTTTTGGCAGCAGTGATCCGGAAGGAAAACTGTGGTCAACCACAACCTCAAGAAAACTATAGTCCAACCAGGCGTGCGTCACCACTGACAGAAAAGACCGCTATATTCCCCACATGGCTGGGGAACATCGTAATGCATCTATAAGAGAATTATAATTTTTTCGCCACCAGAACGAGACAGTGACCTGCAACTAATCAATCAATGAGAAATAGCTTCCAGCCAGATGCTCTGAAGTTTTAATACCATTAGCCTCAAATCGCTGACATATCACGCTAGACATCTTTGGAGAGCACAGTGGCAATGTATTCTGTTCAAAGCTGTTTCTCTCTTAGTGCCAGTGATGGCTGTATATTGATTTGAAGAAGGCCAAGTCAGCACCTGCAAACAACCTTTTAGCGGCCTAGACACACTGGTCCTGCACCTAGAGTTATAGTCTGTTGCAAGAAATTTTCCTTGATTCCAGGAGCACTTTCGAGGTTAAATAACACATCCTGACCCCAAATTTGTACGTTAGTCTGGTGTCTCAAACAGTTGCATATTGCTTTTATAAACATAATTCAAGGAGTGTCTTCCAACAGAATGACGTGATTTCTGATACTCTTTTGATGCTCCATAAAGGGTCAACCTTGGCCTGCTAAATCATCATATATTTCTCCAACCGAGCACGAATGGGACATTCTTGGATGGCAACGACAGAGTTATTCACAACCAGAATTAAACAACCTTATATTGATCGACCAAAAACAATAGGCATGCAATTCCTTCCCACAAACTGATGTCCAGTACATATACGGCATATTGTATGCACGTTTTATATTTTTGCATTTAAAATTCTGTCGGTTGTACCGGTTTTTAATGTGTACCATCATCTTACCTTTGAAAAGGCTCTACTCGTGATTACATATACTTGTGATCTTGAGACTTTACTTAATTAATTACTTTACCTAGATAAAAGCATTGCTGAAGTTTCATCAGTCTACAATAATTTTTCTTGGTGTTAGAATTTTTTTTCAAATATATATATAGTGTAAAATGTATATCCGAGAGCAGCTAAGCACGTCTGTGTACTAAACCGAACTTTCTTGACTTGAATAGTATTTATTTGTTACATTAAAAATTTTGTGTAAAGAAAAGAAAAGAAAAAAAAACGAATGTGGTGAACATTTTGTACGGATTACAGAAATATAGATAGACGGAAGAAAGATGGCTCGGGCTCAGCTACACGACTCAAATGCGTGGAAATTATTGGGATCCAGTGCCGGCATACCCACTGTGTGTTTGAGGTGGGCGCCCAGGGGTCGGGGCCCGTATGGGCCCCAATAAGCTGGACTTAACCAGATTTTCTGGTTATAAATTTCGAACTTCCAGTCCAAAGTGGGCCGTAAATCTTCTGCTCCCAGGGCTGAAAATGAGCTTAAATTGGCACTGTTGGGATTTCAATATCGGCTCAAGAGATCAAGATTAGTATTAAGATCTTTCAGTTGCATGTTGAATTTATAACTGGAATTCCTCAAGCTTGGAGCCCTACTGGCGCCCTGGGCCCCTGGTGGCCGCCAGTCACTTAATCCGCCTCTGGATATTAGCTAATTGGCATATTCGATTTGAGTATACAGTAATAGTTTACTTGTACTTTAGTATTAAGTCCGTTTTATTGGTAATCTTTGGCGCTATACAAGCGTCCAAATTACATGTATATTAAATACTTTTTTTTATTGGTGGATATTTTATTTTTTCCTATTGATCTTTTTGAATACCAAAAATAATATGTTGGACTTTTTTTTATTGCATTTAGACCAACCGTTTCTTAGTACGTTTGAATTTTATTTTTTAAACACTCCTGCATGCCTGAAATTTATTCTTTTCAGTATGTAAACGTAAGGAAAACTCTTTTCAACATTTGAAATTAAATTTTCCGGAACAAGAAGCTAATTTTTTTTTCGGACTTCAGTTATGATATAATTTTCTACTTTTTATCAACTTAAATAATTTTTTTCTTGTTAAATTGAAAATGTTCAGAAATAAAAGAATGTATGAGAATATATTGACATTGTATATAGTGTGGGTCGGTGACAAAAGGAGCATTCGAAATTACTTTATCACCCGATTCCTTAAATCTAGCAAGATAATTAGAAAGATGCATGCGTAATGATCAAAACTCGTTATAATAATAATTACCAATAGGGTCAATATAAAAATTGGGTTTCCATACATTTTATTACGCCTTTTTTATTTTGTCGTCGTTTTTATAAATATACAATTTCTAGGATGTATTTTCTTCACACTTTAGGCTCACGATACCTGTACTTCTATGAAACGGATCCTAAACTTGAATCTTGCAGGAGTTCTTTATCTGAATTTAACCACTGTTGTTGGATCCACTCTGCGTAATCCTTTTCGTGGACTAACTCCAAAATATCTTAATGATTCCATGATCCTTCAATTTTCAATTAACAACTAACTCGCCATTAACTCGCTGAACTAACTCGCACTTGCTACTCTTTGCTAACTCCAACTTGACAACACCTCTCAAACTCGAGAAAAACGAATTTATATAATATACTTCATTTACATAATCGCGCTTTCTTACTCGGCGAAAGTTGGTTGAGGTAAAATATTTTTCCCCAGAAGAATCCCCAAGGTATTAGTATAGTCGTGGATGGATCCGTCACGTGGTCTTATCACTGATGTTAGCCACTCTCCCTGGGATGATTGACTTCGAGATGACTACTACCGACAAAGGTATCAGTACTCCTGCTTTTGGACTGTCTGGGTCAGGATAATAAATTAAGCCAAATCGGAATTTTCTATTTTCTGCTAATAAGCCGGGGAATTATACATTCAGTTCTTGGTGATAATGAAATGTTGAATTTTGCTATAATTTACTGGTTCGGTTCAAATTGAGTTTGTAAGCCAAAAAGAGTGATGTCTTCAAATTTTGAATGCATATTGCTATTTTCAAAGTCCAGTTTGAAGTGATTGTTCTTCAGAAAATCTAATCCGAGAATACAGGGATCTGTAATATCTGCAATATATGCCGTATTGCGATAGTTTATATTTCCAAACCTTAAAGTGATGTTAGCTTTCCCATGCACACAAATTTTCTCACCCGTCACTGTTTTTAAGGAAACGCAGGGCAGCGTCCAGATAATTTTGAAATTCGAGCCAAATCGTCTCTGATTACAGACACATTGGCTCTAGTATCAACAATCATGTGGCACGAGATGTTAATAATTTGTACCATCACATAAAATCCATTGTCACCGCCCTTCACTAAAGTAATCTGGAGAATCTTCTGATGAGACGTTTCCTTTTCTGGCGACCTCCACCCCACAAGATGGCCCTTTTCTAGTTTTCCTGTTTCGAAGAAGAGACGGGGTTCTCTTCCTTTCTTGCTTGGGGACAATTTAGTCTCAGGTGTCCCGTTCCACCGCATCTCCAGCACATGAAGTTGCATTTCTCTTGGTTTTGACATTGAGCCATCAAAACTTGCATTTCCTCTCTCAATTTTTCAATGTCATTTATCCATGGAGATTCAGAGGGCCCAGCTGCAAGTTCCTCGAATGGAATGGCGGTCTCTGCTACTAGCTTGAATGGCAGCCTCCAATTTTAGGGCATATAACAAGTCAGATTTTATATCTTGAACATCTGCCATTATCCGGATATCTCCATCATCTAGTCCATCCACGAAAAACTGCAGAGAAATTTTTTCTCGCACCTTTGGTGGGCAGTCGGAAAAAGCCAAGTTTGTGAGCCTTTCTATTTCAGAGGCATACTCCTGCAAACTTTCTCCAGTTTTCTGGAGTCTTGTTTTCATCTGCAGACGGTGCGTAGTCTTTGGATTATTTCTGGCCGAAACGAAGATCCATGGTTTTATAGAGGGAGTGCAAGGGATGCTAAGGGATGCAGCAAGCTGACATGTTTTGACCCCTTCAGTCCATCAATTAGCTTCTGAAATTATGGAAAATTGAGTCTTGTACACAGCCCAGTTGGTTTTTCCATCATAGTTGGACAGTTTTATTGACACTGGAGAGGCAGTCAAAGGCACTGGAAAAGCAGTCACAGGTACTGAAGAAGCAGACACAGGCTTGCTTTCATTATTTTCGTTTCCACATGCTAGAAGCTTCTTTTCAAAATTCCCTACTCGCTGTGATACAAGGTTAAAATTTCCACAGCCACTCCTTCCATTATTTCTTCAACCTTCTCTTTAACACTTTCTATTTTCTCTTCAACTATTGCGATCTCTTCTTCCATTTTTCCAGTTATTCCACATTGTTGATTTTTTCTTAAACTCTGTCGATTTTCTTTTCTGGAGAATTCTTCAGGTCTTCTTCATATTTTTGCATTCTTTCCTTTAACTCATCCTTCTTGGTTTCCCTGCATATCCTTCTGGCCTTTTTCCATCCTCTCCTTCAACTCATTTTAGCCTTTTCTTGGATTCTTTTCAAAGCATTGATGGCTTTCAACTGCGCCTTCAGTTGCTCATCCATCGCTGCGGTTGTTGGCATAAAATCCCACTTCGGACACCAAACCGTTACGTTGATCGGGGATCAAGGATTTTATGCAAATCAGTTATTTAACTGCGATGATAATTTACTGTCACAAAAACAATCCTTGAAATACAGGATGCAGCATCAATATTGACACAATAAATCTCAGAATTTCTTCACCACTTAAACAGCACTCAGGTACAATTATCAGTATCTAAAATACACGTATGCAAAAGTTTATTCATAAGCATAGCCGAGCTAATCACGGCCAAGGCAAGTTTACTAGTCGCTAGTCAAAACCAGATTGACTCGTTTCCGTGAATATTGTTCTATTTATAGCCGTGGCGGAAACCTCGAAAAAGATGCGCTCGGATCTCATAGATCGGGAAATTAGGGGATTTCTCCACTAATTTCTAGAAGAACCTACAGGGTCCCAAACTCACCAAAAATGACCACCAAGTCTCCAAATTTTTCTCCAAAATTATGTCAACTTTTCTCAAGGACTAAGATTTCGCCAAGTTCCCGATGAATCACACCAGTATAACGTAAGGGAAGGCATTGCTTGCGAATACTACATTAAATATAACATAGAGCAGGGGTGGGCAGACTTTTCCAGGGTGCGGGCTACTTCTAATTTTTTCAAGGAGTTGCGGTTCACCCAGTGACAGTGGCTCACCATGGGTCCGGACCCTCCTTCATAACCCTTCATTTTTTCCCGATTCATTATAGTCCCATGTATATAGTACGTAAAATGTAGATTAGTATTTGATATTAGTAATTATTTTTATTTATTAATGTTAATTATTTTTTCAGGAATTTATTTTTTGCTCTTTTTTTACATGGCGATCCACAAATTCTAAAAAATATGTTTGGCTGAGCATTGAGGTACGATACGAGAATGGTAGACCTCCAACCCTTGACCCCAATCCCTTTAAAAATTCTTGTTTGCGCCAATAGTGTTCTGCTAAAGTCGTAGGTCGGGTGAGTTAAGGAAAAGGTTATTATTATAACCTAACATATGCACACACTCTCTCTCTCTTATATACACTGGTGTCCAAAAGTTAAGCATAATTGATAATTATGTGAATAAAGAAGGAACTGTAAATCAGAATAGCGGGAAACGTGATATGCAAGTGTAAAATGGTTATAAAATAAGAAGGCAAATCAAAAGAATGATAATAATTAATTTTATTATCTAAAGTAGCAGTTTGAAAGAAAACTGAGCATAGCAAGGATTCACACTTTAAAGAAAAAATGAAAGAAAACATTAAATAAAATACTGATGCTGCAGTTTAATAAGGCGTGTGGTCACCTCTGACAGCTGCACAGCAATTTACCATACTTGCTATGAGATGATGAATGAGTTGTGGGCTCAAACGGTTCCAAGCTTCTTGGAGAACTCACTTCAGTTCCGTAACGGAGCTTGGTGGGTGCGAAAGGGCTGCATTTTGTCTCCCGAGCATATCCCATACATCTTCGATAGGATTTAAATCAGGGAAGTTCGCAGGCCACGGTATGCGCTGGATGTTTTCCGTTTCAAGGAAATCATCAATCAGCACCGCTCGGTGACATTATCATCCATGAATATGAAGTCAGGACCGACAGTATCTCGAAACAAGTGAACATAAGGCTCAAGAATTTCGTCTCTGTATCTTTGAGCAGTCACAGACCCCGTGTCAAAGAAATGGAGGTCTGTGCGGCCGTCCATCATGATGCCTGCCCATACCATTACTCCCCTTGATGGAAAATGATGCCTTTCCGTTATGTTTCTTGGTTCAAAAGGTGTTCCACGTTCTCTCCATATCATTACCTGCTGAGAATCACTACTCAGACTAAACAGGGACTCGTCACTGAACATTACATTGGACCACTCTCCCACACTCCAAAGTTGATGTTTCAAACTCCAATTCAAACGAGCGCGTTTATGCGCAGACGTGAGAGGAATGCAAACTGCTGGCCTTCTGGCATAGAGGCCAGCATGATTGAGTCTCCCGTAAACAGTTTGTCTCGAAATTCGTATTCCTGTGGCGACTGTGAGCGCCGAACCCAGTACTCTGACAGTACTGCCCCTCTGACGTCGCGCACTTTTTACCAGATATCGGTCTTGGCGAGGGGTTGTGACTCTTGGTCGATCTGATACTGGATGTCGGGTAACATTTCCCGTTCTTTGAAACCTCTGCCACAGTCTTGAGATCACAGACTGGTCCACATTCAGAATTCGAGACACTTCGGTTTTTGATCGTGAGGATTCCAGCACTCCAACGATTCTTCCTTTCGTAAACATGTCCAATCGGCGTCATTGTGCCATCATTCACCTTGTTTGATGGTTAACAACGTTCCTTCGCACAGCAGTTTCACGAAACTTGTCTGAACTGCCTATGCTGCGTGAATCGGTTTCTCCACGTTCCGACATGCGCCAGTGTTTCGCGCAGGACGTAGTCGACTGAAAAGTTTTGCATAAACCCAATGTTACTTCTTCACCAATTAATATCCGCAAGAAATTTTGAATAATATTACGAATATTTACTCCATGTTTTTCGCATTTTACGATTTATGCTTAATTTTTGGACACGAGTATATATATATGAAATACGACGATGTTGTTGGAATGGATTCTTTATATGAGATTGATAAGGCAGTACGGTGATTGAAGAAACTTGTTTATTATCCATCTTGAACACATAAGACATTACAGGGACGGCACAATCTAAGCACACACAAACATACTGCAGCCGGCTACATGTTGATGCAAAAACAGAAGCGAAAAAAGGATTGGTCCCCAGGAATCTCGCTATTTAACGGCAGCTTAAATCACGTGATCTGTGTGTGTGGATGGATGTAGTTTAAAATCCTCTCGTTAGACGGCTGGTTAACTTATTACTAAAACGTTGGTCCTGAAGGGATGGACCAAAGGTAATTAAAAGTTATTAAGAATAATTAATGGGGATTATTACATATATATATCTACAAAACTAAAATAAGAAAATAACACTTTTAAAACCGCGTTTCAAGCAAAACGCAAGATACAAACTTAATAATAATAGCCCCACACACAAATATAATTATATGAAATGATACATTTTTATTATGAATCAATTCAAAATACATTTAAAAAAACATTTTTATCTAAAGTTAGTTTTCGTTGTTATAGTCAGTAGAAGGCTTAGTCAGCGCAACTGTCAGACATTCTTGAATTTTTCGTATATAATTACTGACTGATAAAAATTTTAGGCGGTCACCCCAAAATGTCTTGGCGGTTCACCGGTCGATCGCAATCGACGTAATGCCCACCCCGGACATAGAGTAACATAAATGAATTACACATCCAAGTACAAATTATTTGCAATATTTACACAAAATACGTAGCAGTATTTTAAATATGGCTTACAAATTTATCTGCAGATGCATGAACGAATAAATTATGTATGCATTATATAAAATTATTTATATCTCTTGTCTTTTGGTTCAAGAGATGATAATCGATGAAGTTACACATCACACAATAATTATAAGAGTCTAAATTCATCCTGATACCAATTATTTCCAACCATTGTACAAAAGCGCTTCTGAAACTTTCAATGCATGTTACCCAATTTTTAATCTGAATTTTCATTGCGCTCCCCTTCGTACAATAAAAATGTTCTGTAACGTATATGAAGCTACAACACTACTCTAATTATAAACGACACACATTAATAAAAAAGTAATAAATGTTGTATAGTACAAACCCATGGGGAAGACCCTAGTAACTATAAAACATGTTCTAAACATGGAATTGATAAATGAAATCTAATAACTCTTGATACGGTATTTGGTATAAGTACAATGGCACTTTTCAAAATTCCAATTAGTTCAAAAGTTATTTCGTTCTATATTTTTCTCATTCGTTCCGGTATTCCGATATAAGGCTCAGGGTTCTCGCGAATAACTAAAAATTTTCTCCTTCCCATTCTAACCAAACTCAATATTCGTAAGTAACATTCCACGCCGATCATTAATGTAGATGGCGCTTTTGAAAGTTACAATTAGTTCTAAAGTTATTGCATTTCGTGTTTTTCTGTTTCGTTTGGGTGTTCCGAAATTTGTCTCAGGTTTTTTGCGAAGAACTAAAAATTGTCTCCTACCCATTCTTATCAAATTCAATATTCTTGTTTAAATTTCAACACTGATCACGAATACATATAGCTCTTTTCAAAGTTCCAAATATTTCAAAAGTTATTGCATTCCGTATTATTCTCATTAGTTCCCGTGCCCGTAATTTGGCTCAGGTTTCTCAAAGATACCTAAAAAGTTTCTCCTTCCATTCTAACTAAGCTCAATATTCTGATGTAACATTCCACGCTGATCACGAACACAAATAGCAATTTCTAAAATGCCATTAAGCTCAAAAGTTATTGTATTCCATATTTTCCTCATACTTCTGGTAATCCGATATTTGGTTCAGGTATCATGCGAGGTTTCTCTCGAAAACCTAAAAATTTGCTCCTACCAATACTAACCGAACACAACATTCTTATGTAAAATTTACAGCTGATTACGAATATATAGTGTGGTTTTTAAAATTCCAGTTAGTTCAAAAATTGGAATTCATATTTTTCACTGTCGTTCCTGTGTTCCATTATTTAGCTCAGGCATCTCCTAAATACATAAAAAAATTTTATCTCATATTCTATCCCAATTTAATATCCTTATGTAAAATACAATGATTATCACACATACATATAGCTCTTTTCAAAATTCCAATTAGTTCAAATGTTATTGCATTCCGGGTTTTGCTATCTCATTCGGGTGTTCCTAAAGTTGATTCAGGTATCTCTCGAATACGTAAAAATATCTTAATACCAATTCTAATCAAAAACAACATTCTTATGTGAATTTGACAGCTGATCACGAAAATATAGTGAGCTTTTCTAAATTTCAAATATTACAAAAGTTATTGCATTCCGAACCATTCTCATTCGTTCCGTTATTCCAATATTTTTCTCAAGTTTCAGCCGAATGCCTAAACATTTTCTACATCCCATTCTAACCAAACTCAACATTTTTATGTAAAATGTACCGTCAATCCCAAATATATAAAATTATTTTCAAAATTTCAATTAGTTCAAAAGTTATTGTATTCCATAAATTTCACTTTCGTTCCGGTGTTTCATTATTTGGCTCAAGGGTCTCCCGAATACCTAAAAATTTTTTGTTTCACATTCTATACAAATTCAATATTCTTATGTAAAATTCAACGCTGATCACAAATGCATATAGCTCTTTTCAAAATAAAACTTAGTTTAAAAGTTAATGCATTCCGTAATTTCTCATTCGTTCCTGTGTTCCGATATTTGGCTCAGGATTCTCGCAAATGCCTAAACATTTTCTACAACCGATTCTAACCAAACACAACAATCTTATGTAAAACTAACAGCTGATCACGAATATATAGTGTTCTTTTCTAAATTTCCAATAGTTCAAAAGTTTTTACATCCCATAACGTTCTCCTTCGTTTCTTTGTTAAGATATTTTTCTCGGGTTTCTGTCGAATGCCTAAACATTTTCTACATCCGATTCTAACCAAACTCAACATTTTTATGTAAAATTTACCGCCGATCATAAATATATAAAATGCCTTTTAGAATTGCAATTAGTTCAAAAGTTACTGCATTCCATATCTTTCACTTTCGTTCCTGTGTTCCATTGTTTGGTTTAAGCATCTCCCGAATACCTAAATATTTTTACTTCACATTCTATGCAAATTCAATATTCTTATATAAAATTCCACGATGATCACAAATACATATAGCTCTCTTCAAAATTCCCATTAGTACAAAAGTAATTGCATTCCGTACCTTTCTTATTCGTTCTGGTGTTCCGATATTTGGCTCAGGTTTCTCGAGAATGCCTAAAAATTTTCTTCATGTGATTGTAACCAAACTCAACATTCTTTTATACATTTGACCGCTGATCACGAATATATAATGTGCTTTGGAAAATTACAATTAGTTCAAAAGCTAATGCATTCCATATTTTTCACTTTCTTTCTTGGATTCCATTATTTGGCTCAAGCGTCTCCCGAATACCTAAAAAATTTTTTGTTTCACATTCTATGCAAATTCAATATTCTTATGTAAAATTCAACGCTGATCACAAATACATATAGCTCTTTTCAAAATACCATTTAGTTTAAAAGTTAATGCATTCCGTAATTTCTCATTCGTTCCTGTGTTCCGATATATGGCTCAGGATTCTCGCGAATGCCTAAACATTTTCTACAACCGATTCTAACCAAACACAACAATCTTATTTAAAATTAACAGCTGATCACGAATATATAGTGTTCTTTTCTAAATTTCTAATAGTTCAAAAGTTTTAACATCCCATAACGTTCTCATTCGTTTCTTTGTTAAGATATTTTTCTCGGGTTTCTGGCGAATGCCTAAACATTTTCTACATCCGATTCTAGCCGAACTCAACATTTTATGTAAAATTTAATACCGATCACAAATATATAAAATGCTTTTCAAAATTGCAATTAGTTCAAAAGTTACTTCATTCCATATCTTTCACTTTCGCTCCTGTGTTCCATTATTTAGATTAAGCATCTCCCAAATAATTAAAAAAAATTTATTTCACATTCTATGCAAATTCCATATTCTTATGTAAAATTCAATGATGATCACAAATATATATAGCTCTTTTCAAAATTCCAATTAGTACAAAAGTAATTGCATTCCATGTTTTTCTCTTCCATTCGGGTGTTCTTATATTTGATTCAGGTTTATCTCGAATACCTAAAATTTTCTCCTACCAATTGTAACCAAACACAACATTCTTATGTAAAATTGACAGCTGAACACGAGTATATTGTGTATTTTTCAAAACTGCTTTAATTCAAAGTAATTGCATTCCATTTTTATCACTTTCGTTCTTGGATTCCATTATTTGACTCAAGGGTCTCCCGAATACCTAAAAATTTTTTTGTTTCACATTCTATGCAAATTCAATATTCTTATGTAAAATTCAACGCTAATCACGTATACATATAGCTCTTTTCAAAGTTCCCATTAGTACAAAAGTAATTGCATTCCGTACCTTTCTCATTCGTTCCGGTTTTCCGATACTTGGCTCAGGTTTCTCAAGAATACCTAAAAATTTTCTTCATCTGATTGTAGCCAAACTCAACATTCTTTTGTAAATTTGACCGCTGATCACGAATATATAATTGCTTTTGAAAATTCCAATTAGTTCAAAAGCTAATTTATTCCGTATTTTTCACTTTCCCTTTTGGGTTCCATTATTTGGCTCAAGCGTCTCACGAATAACTAAAAATATTTTGTTTCACATTCTATATAAATTCAATATTCTTATGTAAAACTGAACGCGCTGATCACAAATACATATAGCTCTTTTTAAAATTATATTTAGATTAAAAGTTATTGCATTCCGTGTTTTCTCTTTCATTCGGGTGTTCCTATATTTGGCTCAGGTTGCTAGCGAATGCCTAAAAATCTTTTTCTACCAATACTAACCAAACACAACAATTCGTGACCGCTGATCCCGAATATATAGTGTGGTTTTCTAAATTTCAAATAGTTCAAAAGTTATTGCATTCCATACCTTTCTCATTCGTTCCCGTGTTCCAATATTTGGCTCAGGTTGCTAGCGAATGCCGAAAAATTTTTTCCTACCAATACTAACCAAACACAACAATTCGTGACCGCTGATCACGAATATATAGTGTGGTTTTCTAAATTTCAAATAGTTCAAAAGTTATTGCATTCCGTACCTTTCTCATTCGTTCCGGTGTTCCGATATTTGGCTCTGGTTTCTCGCGAATGCTTAAAGATGTTCTACATCTGATTTTAACCAAACTCAACATTCTTATGTAAATTTTACCGCTGATCACGAATGTATGACGTGCTTTTGAAAATTCCAGTTAGATCAAAAGTTAATGCATTCCATATTTTTCACTTTCATTCCGGTGTTCCATTATTTCGCTCAAGTCTCCCGAATACCTAAAAAAATTATATTTCATATTCTATACGAATTCAATATTCTTATGTAAAATTCAACATTGATCACAAATACATATAGCTCTCTTCAAAATGCCAATTAGTTCAAAAGTTATTGCTTTCGATAATTTCTCATTCGTTCCGGTGTTCCGATATTTGGTTCATTTTTCTCGCAAATGCCTAAACATTTTCTATATCCCATTTTAAACAAACTGAACATTCTTAAGTAAAGTTGACCTCTGATGACGAGTATATAGTGTGTTTTTAAAAATTCTAGTTACTTCAAAAGTTATTGGGTTCCATATTTTTCATTTGCGTTCCGGTGTTCCATTATTTAACTCTGGTGTCTCCTGAGTAGCTAAAAAAATTTTATTTCACATTTTATCCGAATTCAATATCCTTATGTATAATTCAATGCTGAGCTCAAACACATAATGATCTTTTCAAAATTTCAATTAGTTCAAAAATTATTGCATTCTAGTTTTTCTCTTTCCTTCTGTTGTTCGTATATTTGGTTCATGTTTATCTCGAATCCCTAAAATTTATTTCCTACAAATTCTAAACAAACACAACATTCTTTTTTATAATTAACAGCTGATCAGGAATATATAGTGTGCTTTCAAAAATTCCAATTATTTCAAAAGTTATGGCATTGCGTACCTTTCTCATTCGTTCCGGTGTTCCGATATTTGGCTCTGGTTTCTCGCGAATGCCTAAAAATCTTCTCCTACCAATTTTAACCAAACACAACATTCTTATGTAAAAGTGTTCGCTAATCTTGAATTTATAGTGTGTGTTCCAAAACTCCAGTTAGTTCAAAAGTTATTGCATTCCATATTTTTCACTTTCATTCCGGTGTTCCATTATTTGGCTCAAGCCTCTCCCGAATACCTAAAAAATATTTACTTCACATTCTATACAAATTCATTATTCTGATGTAAAATTCCACGCTAATCACAAATACATACAGATCTTTTCAAAATTGCAATTTGTTCAAAAATTATTGCATTCTAGGTTTTCTCTTTCATTCGGGTGTTCCTATATTTGATTCAGGTTTCTCTCGAACACCTAAAAAATTTCTCCTACCAATACTAACTAAACACAACAATCTTATGTAAAATTGACAGCTAATCAGGAGTTAATAGTGTGCTTTTCTAAATTTCGAATAGTTTAAAAGTTATTGCATTCCGTACCTTTCTCATTGTTCCGTTGTTCTGATATTTTCTCAGGTTTCTGGCGAATGTCTAAACATTTTCTACATCCGATTCTGACCAAACTCAACATTTTTATATAAAATTTACCACCGATCACAAATATATAAAACTCCTTTCAAAATTTCAATTAATTCAAAAGTTATTGCATTCCATATTTTTCACTTTCGTTCCGGTGTTCCATTATTTGGTTTGAGCGTCTCCCGAATAACTTAAAATTTTTTATTTATTTCTCTATCTATCCAAATTCAATATCCTTATGTAAAATCCAATGCTGATCACAAATACGTATAGCTCTTTTCAAAATTCCACGTAGTTCAAAAGTTATTGCACTCAGTGTTTTTCTCTGTCATTTGCGTGCAGTCATATTTGTGATTCAGTTATCTCTGCTATACCTAAAAATTTTCTCCTACCAATACTAAGCAAATAAAACATTCTTATGTAAAATTGACAGCTGATCATGTATATGTAGTGTGCTTTTGCAAATTTCAATTAGTTCAAAAGTTATTGCATTCCGCATCTTTCTCATTCGTTCCGGTGTTCCGATATTTGGCTAAGGGTTCTCGCGAAGACCTAAATAATTTCTCCTACTGATTCTAACCAACCTCAACATTCCTTAATAAAGGACAACGCTGATCTCTCTCTCTCTCTCACGAATATATAAGTCCCTCTTCACATGTCCAATTAGTTCAAAAGTTATTGTATTCTGTATTGTTCTGATTCTTTCCAGTAATCCGGCTGAGGGTCCACGCAAATACCTTATTTTTTTTCTCTCAGTAAGTTACCAAAGTGACCTATTCGGCTCGAAATTTGACCAAAAACCTTAATCTGGTTTTCATTTTTCAAAATTTCAACTATTTTCCTTAAAATGAAGGAACCCCTTTTTAAAAATCGAATCCGTACTAACACTGTTCCTGGGAACGAAAATTACAGGCCAATTTTTTTGATTTCTTGTGTTATTGCAATAAAATTCTTCCCGCCTGCACGAATACACTGCGAAAAAGGATATTCAGAAGTGAGAACAAAATACTCATATTTGAATACTCCACATTCTCTTTCTCTCTCTCTCTCTCTCTCTCTCTTTCTCTCTCTCTCTCTCTCAAAATACCTCTGATGCAAACATACTCAAATGTGAGAATCGCATATACTAATTTTTGGCAACAAGTACGTACTCAAAATTGAAACTTGACAATCTCATTTTAGAATCTGTTATTGGATTAAATTTGAGAATGAATCAACAAAATGAGTATGTAATGTACTCATTTTTGTGTTCGTTGATTTCAAATAATGAAAATGCATAGCTTTTATTTTCGATACTGTTGTATATAGCACGAGTTTTTAACAGAAATTATAAGGGATATAAATGTGTGATATCTAGTTCTAAATTTCTTTTTCTCTATCTTATATATTATTTGATATACAATTTATGAAGTTTTTACCACTTAACTTCGAGAGTCAAAATTCTTTTTGCATTTACAGTGTGAAACAAAAAGGTTCTTACGTATCGTCTTAAAAGTGCTGACGTTCAAGATAATTCGCCAAGTTGGCAGCTTCGATTTCCCAAGTCTCGTACGAGCTGAATAAACAACCATGTACTTCGTTTTATATCATGTCACCAATACGTAAGTCGCAACAAAAATATATTTTGTGGTTTTAAAAACGCAATTGCTGTGTCATCATAAACTGTATATTTTCAAACTTATGCCTCAAATTTAAATCTTTGAAAATAACGAAAATAGATTCTAAGCAATAGTTAAGCAAATGTGTAAGCAATTTGGTTTATTAAAAGTTATATTTATGTTTCTAGAAGCAATATAATGTTTCTTTAAAATCCTATACAAGCAGAAAATTAACTTTTATTTAAAATCAGTCTTTCATAAGAGAAATATCTTAGAAATATTATGATGAATAATAGATTTTTCATAGTAAAAATTTCTAAACACAAAGTAAGAAAGGAATCTTTTTTTTTTTACATATTATGTATCACTAAAAACTTCTGAAGCTTGAAAACCCAACTAAAATAACACTCATTAGGCCCAGGTGAGTAAGTATTTTTTTTTATCAATAGTTTGTTTAAATTGATACACACACAACCTCTGCTCTCAACACTGATCAACCGAGCTACTGAGATTTCCTTTTAATCCATCCAGATTTAAATAATGCATTTTAATATATATTACAAATTAAGATCGCTTTTATACGAACTGATTTTGTACTCTCCTATCACTAAAGAAAACAAATATTATAGACTTAAAGAAAAGGTTTTTTAAATCAAAAATTAAAATTTTAAAAAATTTTAATCCTTAAAAGAATGCAAAAAAAAAAAACTAACGCAGTAGATTTTTACATTTACAAAACATAAAATGGTCAAGTTTTTAACCAAATGTAAAGGGTTTTTAGAGAAGTTTTTAGCATTTATTTAGAAGAAAAATAACACTTAATTACCAGTAGAACCATAATCTAGCCATTTTACTTAGTTTACAGCATTTTTTTAATGATACACAGTAAATGAAAATAAAACAAACCAAATCATATTTTTGAAAATGCCTTTCAAAAATACACATGCATATAAGACAATAAATATATATAATATATATATATAAGTGTGATTTTGCAAACAACATACCTTCATCCATATTTTTTATTTTTATTGAATTTTTTTTTATAAACTCTATATATTTTATCCATATTAAAGTCAACTCCATCCTTATTTGTACAGTATTGCTTATATTTTAATATAATGTACATCACACACACACACACACACAAATTATCATTTTAAATACAGGAAGTTCTAATGTATAAAAGTACATCATTAAACAGATTTTTTTATTTTTATCAAATCAAAGTTTGAAGTTACTAAATAAACGTGAAAATGCCTTTCAAACAGTGTTGTTTCAAATAAATTGCATGTTAGGATACACGAGTCCTCTAAATCATATATGCTGAAGAATTTATACATAGCTGGTTCTAAGAGGAATCTTAAAAGTTTCCTCATTAGAGTAAGATCTCTACAAATGTTGTTCCATTTTTAAAAAGATAAATTTTATGAATCCAATTCTTTGAATGTTTTATTAATATATTCGAGGGATTAGAGTATATTGAAAATAATTCAAATAATTTTCAACATATTCAAAAATTTCAAATTTTATTGATCAAGAAACATCGAAAAATACATTAATTAAAAATAAAGTTCAAGTAAAATTTCAATTAGCTACCAGTGAAAAAAGAATGATTTCAGATATATTTACTATCATGGCCATGCAAATTTGTATCATAAACATCTGCAAAAAAACATACAGCCGTCAAATTATTTAACCTGTCTGTAAACTATTTTCACTTTGCTGCAATGCTTATCACATTTCATAATGGCCAAAATAAGTAAAATCTCAATCAAGAATACGAATTAAAAAAATTATTAGAAAACAAAGACAGAAAGTGCAAATTTGGTGATCCTTTTAGTCCATAAAAATTGAAAGCGGAGCCCTAATATTCTTTTTATAAAAGTACTCTCTAATAATATTTGAAATATCCATTTATGAATAACTGACAGAAGACTAAAAAACTTCAATCTAGACAACATGAAGCATGGAAATGTTTAAGTTTGTGAAAAAAATCTACTTAAAATCATCTAAAATTAATAAGAATACTGCCATAAATATAAATCAATAAAAATTCATTTTAATACACAATAATAATATTATCAAACAATATATATATATATATTGTTCATTCTAAACTATATAAAAAGAAATAATGATTTAGTATCTGAAGAAGTATTGAGAATTAATAATTATAAAAAATTCTTTCAAAGTTGCCTAGACTATAACTATCCAGCTAATTTTATTTATAAATATATGTCATCAAAGTTATAGCTATTTAATTATTTTTATTTTAAGTATTCATTTCTATTTATTTTAAGTATTCATTTCTATTTATTTTATAGTATATAATTTTATTGTTATATTTCTTAATATATTTAGTCTATAGTATATAATATTCTTAATATATGCTTATATTAAGTTTAGTTACTAAAAATATACATAGATGGCGCCTTTATTCTTAGTATTGCTGTGTTTTTTTGATGCAGTGAGTCAGTACATTGTGGAATCTGTATACATCGGGTAAGATTAGAGTTTCTTTGCTCATTTACATTATTGTTAATTATGGTTATATTCATTATTAACCTCTCTTGCAAATATTTTTGTTTATACATATTTATATTTGTCTATTTCTTCCGGATTCCTATGGTAATTTAATATTGCAATTTCTATTCTATTGCTGTTATATTCACCCACGTGGGTTTTAGGCTTTTGCCTTAGTTTATACTGGAAGCTATTATGTAGAAACAATTTCTGCTGAAGGAGAAGGTTGAGATCTCACAAAACAATGTTTAATCCTGTTTCACTGTCCTAAACAAGTGACAGCTCGAGAAATCATAATAGTTTTCCCCGCTAGATACATTTCTTTTTGGTTTGTCATGGTTCCATGTTCTTGGTTCTTCCGGTCTGATCTTAGGATGCTTGGGATTTATTAGTCTTCTTTTGAATTATTTACTGCTGTATATATATATATATATATATATATATATATATATACATAATACATAATAAATAATGTAATAAAATTACAAAAGTGAAAAAAATAAAAAAAAATGTATAAAAAATAATGGATTGGAATCACAGAACCAAATTTTAAAATATTGGTAACCATATTGTAATTTTATCACCCAACTTGACGATTGTCAACAACAACACTTGGTATGTAGTGTACCGATATCAAATTAGAACATTAATTTCAATATGCAAAAACTAAAAATAACAAGTTTTCTCCTTTTCTCTATAACCTGAAAAGTAAAAAAAAAAAGTCATTTAAGGATGGATTCTACTACCTATCTTGTTATTCTGCTTTCGTAATTCCTTGGGGAAAGAACTTGATATTAAAAGCCAACAAGTATAATTGAATATCAATAAGTATTATTTTCTGAGATACAAGGCTCTTTCACTTTTCCCCATTGAAACAATCAAGGGTCAGGTTTTAACATCTCATTATCTAAAAAGAAGAAATTTTCTTCATCTACGCTTTCATCTGTTAAAATATTTATGTTAATCAATATATTTTTTCAGCCACTGCAGTAGAAATAAAAACACGAAAATCACTTGTTGTATTATAATGGTACATCCTGTATGTCAGACTGAACAGATTTCTTGTGTTTTTCCACTCATGTACAACAGCATACCGGTAAAATCCTAGGAGAGCCCACACTCTTGGCAACAAACCGAAAAAAGCACCACTCGAAAATGACTATGGTGGCAAGTAAATATAGCGGAACAAGGAGGACACGTAATGAAAATATATGTAAACAATACAGAAATTAATCAAATATATTTAAAATAAAAAACAGCACTTACTTTCTTACTGCTGACTAAGTAGAGGATGAATTCTTTCTAATGGCCATGAATTCTTTCTAATACTTCTGCAGACATTGTTCATATATAATCCCATTCGCTCATTACATTTAGGACATTCATAATTCGAAGCAATCAATTCTTCCGTCTGCATCATTCAATCAGTTCTTTCTTACCTTTTGCATTCAACAAAGTAAAAAATCCTAAGGTATACTCACTCATACACGCAGCCATAATTCTAGCCCAACGACAAAATTGCTAGCCTACAAAATGGCAAAATACAAAAATTCCAGAAATAGTTAGGTTCACCATATCTAGTGTAACAAAGTAGGCTTACCAAGATGATTTGCGCCAAGGGTGTGAGCTCTACTAGGATCCATCCGGCAAGATTACATGTAGCGAAGCACATGGTTGTGTCAATTTAGCGTGTACAACACGTGAAAAATCAGGGTCACCTACTTAGCAAATTATCTTGAACGTTGACATTGTTGCAATAATATGAAAGTACCTAAATTTTCTCTCTCTCTTTCTCTCTCTACCTTCCTTTAATAAATAAAAGCGTAAAATGTATTTAATCGAATTGAATATCAAGAATCAGACATATATCTCATTCATTTTCATCAAAATAAACAAAACACTATGGTCCCAATAAAGGTGTATTATAAACCAGAAGATCAATGACTATGTCTCTTTATTACTATAAAAAATATTGATTTAATAAGATTTTTTATAGAAATATCACAATTGTTTTCAAACAAAGAAAAGCATTATAGCCATGAAAGTATAGCCTCAATGTTATAAGATAAATCGGTACTTACATATGACAACTATTGTCAAAGTTCAGATAACTTGCCAAGTTGGCAATACCAATTTCCCATGTGTCGTGCACTGAATTTCCAATCATGTGCTTCATTTCATATATCACCAAAAGGTTGTGATAATATGTAAATTCTAATAAATCTAATTTAAATAATGCAAATTATTAATCAGACAAAATGTTAAATAAATATTAGTTGTTAAGAAGATTTAATTTTTATACGTTATGTCTAAACCGAAGAGTAAAATCATTCTTGAAATATATTACGTTCAATTTTATAGCTAATTTTGCTCATTCTGTTCAGTTAATTTTGATTATTTCACCATTTGAAAATGGGGGAGTGAAAGGAATTAAAATAAGTGC
Organism: Trichonephila clavata; assembly: GCA_019973975.1. Taxonomy (NCBI): domain Eukaryota; kingdom Metazoa; phylum Arthropoda; class Arachnida; order Araneae; family Nephilidae; genus Trichonephila; species Trichonephila clavata. The sequence goes on from BMAO01037132.1 coordinate 173,092, forward strand.
AATGAAATTGTTGAAACTAAGACATTTTTCATAAATTAATTAATAAGCTAAAAAAGTACTTAAAAATTCTCAAGAAATTAATCTCCTAAAAAGATTAATAACTGTCAACAAAAACTTATTTTGTTTACTTACCTTTTTATTTTAAGACAGTCAAACCATTTTAGAGTTCAGTATGAAACTAAAATTATTCCAAACTAGCAAAAGAATACTTAAATAATTATTTGTTTATAAATAAGTGCTTTGGATGCAAAAATATTTTGCACGAAGAAATAAAGTAATTTTTTGGCTTTTAAAAATGTAAGTAAAATTTAAATCCTGAATCTTTTTAATATTGATTTGAATACAATGGGTTGTCTAACAGTTGTATTTATTCCTACATTCAAGGCATCTTCTATAAACAGTGCTAATTGATAAAACTTAATACCATGTTCAGTCAATTGGGAAAGCCACACACATATTTCATATTCAACAATGTTCCTGCTATACAATTCATACAAGCACATTCTACTCTAAAACAATAGTTTATTCATGTAACATAATGGTCATTGGTTGACCACCTTTCAAAGCAGAATTTAAAATGGGGTTTTAGAAGTTGGCTGTGTGCCATGACATAGATAAAGTTTTTTAATTTTGGGTTAAAGTGTTGGATTTGGCGACCGGAATCAATCACCAAACAACTTAATTCGAGCACATAACAAGAAACGTCTACTATTTATTTATTTTCATTGCAAATGCCACTTTGTAATTTCACGTAACACCTATCGCTAAATTAAGTTGCTTGGCGCCTAATTAAAATATCCGCTAAAATAAAGTAAACACTTTGAGAGTGTAATTTTACCACACAACATTTTTAACTTATATTGAAAACAAGTCGCAAACTTTTTGGTTTTTCAAAAAAAGAGAAAATTAGAAATAACAACAAATGGACAACAACAGTATTCATTTTAATACTCATATGTTCCTCCGCGTGTCGCATGGTAGATGCGAAATATAGTTCGAAAGATTTAGGAGAATTAAATTTGTTGTTGAACCCCAATTTTTAAAATATGTAGCCAAAAGATGAAAAAGAGCTTCTGTAATCCTGAATATCTTTTTAATTTGTCCGCGAGTGTTAATTGACTATTTTTGGGGGTTTTGAGTACATGCACTGTATCACATTCGAAAAGGCATCCGTTCAAATCTGATTCAAACATTCTCATTTTAAAATGAGTGTGTCTACGTGTTCATTTTTGAGTAAGTATTTTTCTCCGTGTATGTCTTCTATATTACGCTAGGATTATTAAACTGCGAGATATTGCACTTTGGTAATGTATTTCTATGGGAAATTTATAGGCCGTGTAATTAAAAACCCCGAAAAATTCAGTAAAATATTTCCAAGTGTAATTTCGTAGTTTGCTTCGTGTCTCAAATACTATAATACGTGGTGTGTTTTTGCACTGGATTTCTGATTTCTGTGTGTTAGTCGCATTTTTTTTTCTTCAACCGATTCTCACGAAAATCAATATTCTTATGTAAAATTCAACGCTGATCACGAATACATAGGGCTCTTCTCAAAATTGCAATTACTTCAAAAGTTATTTTATTCCGTATTTTTCTCATTCTTTCCATTGTTCCGATATTTGGCTCAGGATTCTCGCGAATACGTAAATTATTTTTTCTTCTCTCCCATTCTCACCAAACACTCAATATACTTATAATAATAGAAGCCAAAGCCGTTACGGCTATTTTTTTTCCTGGAATCTTTCGAATGGTCCAAACGATCTCCAGACAGAAAATACACAAAAACCAGCGTCTATTACGTATTACAATTCTTTTTCTGCAACTAGAGAAGATGTCATATTCGGAATAGAGATTACGAAAGATGCCACCTGAAGCAACATAATTTTAACAGGAAATGATAAGCAAATAAATTAAATTATCAGACTTAAGTTGTTGAATAAAAATAGACGATAAAATTAAGATAATTTTCAACTGTATCCCGTAACTACGGTAAAACATAAACAGTCGATTAAAAATTAGTTCAATTTAAGGAATCCGACTGGTTGCGGCAAATTTTTTTTTAAAGAAAGTAGATATGGGGATTTTTTTTTTTGTTATTTTTAGGTTTGTTTAATGCATTTTAAGAAAAATGTGCTAAAGTTAAGAAGATAAAAAGAAATTATTACTGAAATGGGGAAAAATAGGTAAAAATTGACAAAAAATAGCATAAACGCGGCCCATTCTGCACCAAAGGTTTATGAACAAAATTTCAATTTTTTCAATCTAATGTGTTGCTGTATTATTCAATTTTTAAATGACCTTCAGGATAAGAGATATTTTCTTTTTTATAAAAACTAGAGCACTTTATCTCGGTTACTATATGAAAATGCTTAAAGAGACAGTGATTACATTCTCATGAGGGACTGTAAATTTTGTAATAAAACAGTTATTGATAAATCTGAAGGCTAAAACAATTCTATTATTATACAGAACTTACAGAAAAGATTTCAGTTAATTATGTTCAAAACTTTTTCAGCAATCCTTGACCCCGTTTAATTATTTTCAAAAAATCACATTTCGAGTAAAACGCGTTTTTAAGTGTGGCATCTTGCTTAAAGTAAGGGCATCTGCTTTTACTAAAACACTTGTTGTTTTTGTTCTAGTAAACGGAAAATGATAAACTTGGTATTTTTGTAAAGCTCATAAGATGGCCCATTAAATAAAATCATTAAAAAAATTTGTCAATTTTTGGCAAATTAGGGTAGTCGGAAAAAGAAAGAAAGAAGTTTTAAAAGAAATTTTAATTAAAAGAAACTTAAAGAAATTTTAATACAACTGAATATTTGATAAAACGGAAAATAAAAAAAAAGGTATGTTTTTTTTATTTATTATTTCACAACTTTTCTAGTTATGTTTTTCGGTAATCACCCGGATGTTGTATGTGTCCTGGAACTTTTGCACCTCTCTCGACTTGTCATCGATGAGCTTGCGTAGATTTTCCAGCTGTTTCTCCAACTGAAACAGAGATATCGTACCTTTAGATGACAAAGAAGTTTGTTTATTAAACCTGCTTTGTTTCTTTTTCAATAGTTATTTCCCAATAGAGCGTTTTATTATTTGAATGAACTCTTCGCCTCCCTGGGTTATTACAGACCTTTTTGTGCCTTTTGCCTGTCTTGCTAAAGATAGTTTTGCATAATAAGAATGCACTTCCATAGAAAAACTTTCATTATTCCTTCAGATCCACTTGATTACATTCAAATCCCAGTGTTAGTTAGATTAGGAAGGCCAGTTAAGAACGATTTCAAAATGGCGCGATTGATTTAAGGTATCCAAACACGTTCGAAGTACTTTTTAACAAAATAGCATACTAAAACATTATAAATGCTCTTTTAGGACTCAATAACAATAAATATCACTATTCAACTATGAAAATTTAAAATAAATTACCAGAATTTTACAAAAATCACAATTATAAGTGAAATTTTAGCAATACTTTTGAAAAACTTCAACGCAGTTAGAGAAAAAGTAATAACCATATATCAGTAAAAGTATAACTAAAACAAATTAGATGCATTTATCTAGAAAATGTACTAAACTTTTAATTTTTTATTAAAATTTGAACATTTTAGAGCTGATTGAGTAAACATTATAAGAAATGTTATATTCTTCATGAAACCATTATTTAAATAACAAGCCATATAACTCAAAAAGTATTCATACAATAAGAAATATTTTAGTACATTCTCTAGAAATAACATAAATATCAGGTTCAAAAAGTTTTATAGAAATACATTCGTAATGTTTTGAGTTTAATAATGATAGATATTGAGTTAATATTTGATATTGTAATATTTGATAAATTTTGAGAGCAATTTAAATGCCCACTTCTGGTAGATCAAAAATCCACTTCCGGTTTTTCTAAATTTATAAAATAGGTTGTAACTTGACCTCTAGGTAGTGTAGAAACAAAGCAAAGTATGTTTCGTGAAGTCGAAAGATAGCTCTATTCAATAAAATAAAAAACAAAAATATCTGTCTTGACTGAATTTGGTCATTTTCAACGTGTTCGGATACCTTAAATTCACACTGAATCAACATGAGGGCGCCAGCCATTCTGAGCCACGATTAAGCAACAAAAACTACACGACCAAAAACACGAAAAACCACAAAACAAATTTACTTCAGGGTTAGTCTTTAGTCGCCACAGTAGTCGAACCAGCGAATAGACAGCATTGATCACGTGACTCTGACCACTCAGCTACTGACCGGTAGAAGGAAGCTTTAATTAGAAATATGTTTTGACACAACATAATAATGTTGTATGGAAAATATTTCCTACTTAAATTTTAGATACTGTGTTAAATAGGTGTTCTTATGCAGAGAATTTCTTATCCTATGTCCTTGCATTCCATTAAAAATCTTACTAAAATATCTATCCAAGTCCGTGTTCAGTAAGTCCTCTATAACCACGTAGCGAATTCTATTCGGGCTTCTACTGGTCCTCTTGGGAAAAGTACGCTTTTTAACTGTGATTTTAGTTGAAAACCCCTTTCCGTAGAGAGGACTTGATCTTATGTAAATGTAAGCTTCTTCTGTGATGGTTGAAAATTTGTACTAAGCGGAAAGTATAGTGAGACTGACCGGTGGTCGCATTTCGTAATATTTATTCCAAAGGAAAGGATTCAGAGCAAGATAGAAGCAAGTTGTGGCGGCTCTTTATGCGACCTGTACACTAATCCTCTTGGGGAATCTTGGGGCTAGCATTCACGTTAATTCACAGCCATCCCTCTCAAGAAGAAACTCTGATATAGAGATTAGTTTGTCTGTATAAAGTCATGGTTGTGTAGTTGTAATAGAGAAGGAGTGGAGAAACTGTTTCGACGTTTCGAAGGTGAAATTTAATAAATTTTCACAAGAACGGAGTTTGCCACTGCATTAAATTGGTGGATTGGGAATTTATGGTCTAAAATAGATTAGATTAAATTAAACTGATTACTTGCACTTGTTCACTTACGGTTCATTGCTTTCTTTATATCTCTCACAGAGCATCCTCTTGGGGTTTAACTTGTGGTTGATTAGTGTGAAATAACTATTATGGGAGTTTCTGGTCATGCTTTGTTTTGACCCACACCCTTAGGTAGGCAGGATGGTGAGGGAGCGACTTCAACGGGAAGTCGCCCACAAAGTTTGTAGCAAGATCGTTCCAGTGAATTGATAAGATAACTATAAATACACTCATGTCCATAAATTAAGGTTAATTCAGAATCACACAGAAATTGATTTCTAAAATAAAAATTTCACCTGTAGAATTATCACACACATCTTGAAGAAGAATATGCAAATTACAGGAAACCACCAGATGGCGTGGATAGTACGTCACAATGACGAGAGTGTAAGAGAGGGGTATATAAGGAATGGTGGCAAAGAAGTAAAATTGTTCACAAGCACTTTAAAAGCCTTTCAGTGCAATAACCGCATAGTTATGGCACAAAGTAAACATTTGGGTGATTTTTTACGTGGTAGAATTATCGGACAACTGTAATGTGGACGTACCCAGCTGGAAGTATCCGAGGAACTTGGAATCGCCCAGAGTGCCATCTCCAGGCTTTGGAACCGATTCCAAGATGATGGTAATGTAAGTAGATGTTACAGCACAGGTCGCCCCCGAGTTACAACACCGAATGAGGACCGGTATTTGGCAGTTACTGCCAAAAGAAACAGACGGAGCACAGCATCAGACCTGTCTCGTCAGCTCTCTTCAGCTACCGGTACGACAGTTTCAAGGCAGACCGTGTACAGACGCTTAGGGCACATTGGTCTATATGCTCGTAGGCCTGTCAGATGTGTTCCCCTTACCGCAACTCACTGTCGCCTGTGATTAACCTGGAGTAGAGAGCATGCATTGTGGACAATGCAACAGTGGTCTTGTGTGATGTTTTCCGACGAGTCCAGGCTTAGTTTGCAGTCTGATTCTCACCGGACTTTCATATGGAGAGCACCAGGTACCCGTTACCACCAAGAGAACACCATTAAACGACACCTTTACGGTGGTGCAGGATGGCTCGTATGGAGAAAAATTAATCTTGGTTCGAGAACTGATTTGCATGTTCAGATTGTAACGATGACATGCTACATCTATCGGGATGTCATTCTGGAACAACATGTACGTTTGTTTCGGGGCGCCATGGGTGCTGAATTTCTGTTTATGGATGACAACGCTCGTCCTCACCGTGCAAACATTGTAGACGAATGCCATCAATCGGAGGATACCACCCGTATGGATTGGCCAGCATATTCACCGGACTTGGATGCAATAGAGAATGCGTGGGATATGCTTGGCCGACGAATTGCAGCCCGTCAACCCCCTCCTACCTGTCTACCGGAACTTTGGAGGGCATTGCTTGATGAGTGGTGTAATATTCCCCAAGATCAGATTGATAATTTGATACTCAGCATGCGTAGGCGTTGTAAGGCCTGTATTGCATCGTCCGGGAGACATACTCCGTATTAACCATCATACTAACCATTGTATACTGTTTTTTTTGTAAATAGGTTCTTTTTTTGAAATTTTCTGTAGGGAGTATAAAAATCGCAATTTTTATTAATTATGTCAAACATATAGCATGTTTTTTGCTCTTTACCTTTTGTTTAATAAATAGACTTTACAAATAAGTCAAATTTGTTTTGCTTCTGTCTCTTTCTTTGCCTGAACTTCATTATCCTTAATTTATGGACATGAGTGTACTTATCTAATAGGATTAATAAATTTTATTCCTCCTTGAGTTTAGTTAGCTGAGTGCATTCTCATTAGTTTTCATAAGTGTTAAAGGCTAAATAAAAGTGTTTATTTTTAGATAATGTCTGCTTCTTACTTGAACCCTCTCACATCCGCGGTCGAAGAAGCGTAACAACTATTCCCCCCCCCCCGAAGTCTTGGAAAAATGCTATCCTGAATTTGCGTAATGACCCAATGCATAGAGCGCCTAGCCACCAGACATAACTGCCTGCGAAACATCTGTATAGACTCCAAGTTATGTTCCTTCCCTCTTTTCAGCTCTGGAGAGGTTATGGACCTGCTCTGTTCAAGACATTTCTCACCGAGCGTTACTTGGAAGCTAAATATATGTTAGATTAACGAACTCGGCTTTTTCTTTTGTTGTATTCTGTTTTCCTTTTTCTTTATACTTGTTCTCCGCTGTAACTGTTCATTATCACCTGCCTTTAGAATTTTTTTTTAAAAGAAAGTTAAATAGGAGAATATTATGAGGGAAGATTTGTCCAAAAAACACCCGATGAAGAGCCCCTTTAGGCACCTTTACATAGGTTCAATCTAAACCTCTTCGGTTTGGGTCGTTGCTTGTACGGTGTTTTCCCGATTGGTAAGGAAGAAGTTACTTTTAGTCAAAGACTTACCGCATCTTTCTCCTTGACTAAAATGGGAAACATTTCCTGAACCGTCTTTTCCATCAGAATGTCCGACTGAGAATGGAAGCATTTTTCAGCAGAATGGCAGCTCTTAAGAGTTTTGATGACTTCCCTGGATAGAGAAGAAGAAAAAAATCAGTCCTAAATCATTTTTTGCAAAAACCAATTGAATCTATGTAACTTTGAACAGTTTCCAAAATGTTTTGAGAAATCCCTAAAATATGAGTAGGAGCTTCGAGGATCCCTAACATGCTAGCACTCAAATAGAATAAATTATTTTACACTATGAAACACCTATATAAATTTCTTTTCTTTGTACATTTTGAATTAATTTTTAATTGACTATTTAAATTATAGAGTTGAAAGATCTCTCTTCCATAGTATTACCATCATGCTTTATTTTTTTCTGCTGATTCATATCTTTGGTGACACATAATCGTTGCTTAAGTTGGCATCATTTGTCATTATTCTAAGTATATTCTGTTGGAGAAAAAAACTGCAATGTGTAATCGATGCTGGGTGAACTTGATATATTGCTAAGAATTTGGAGTGCAATTAGGGCTTAATTTTATCTTAAAATAGTGTGTTAATAGTTAATATCGGCATATTTCATAAGTTAATGTTATTTGCTGTTGCGTGAGGGAGTGAGTGAATATTAACGTCCCACTGTTCAGCTACACGAGGGCTTTTGGGGGCGATCCACGTAATTTTGAACCATGGTCAAGTGACGCGGACAACACCTGAGCTGGCACCCCCTTCTCTCCTAACTACCACACCACACCAACGGTAGGACGTTTCAGCTCTCGACAGATTTAACGTGCATAGCACCCCTACACGGCGGGTCTTCACTGGTACTAGGATCGAACTCATGACATGCTAGACACGATCCGATGCCTAGACTACTTGGCTACCACGGCCACTATTTGCTGTTGCATTTATTTTATAAGAACTGTAATAATCTCAAACAACGCCATCATTTATATTTTAATGACATTTCAATGGGAATAGTGGCAATACACCCATGTCAGCCTCTTTTTTTAAAAAAAATTTTTTACTTTTTTTTATCAAAGAAGTTTTTAGATTTTTGTGTGCACTTATTTGACGTGAAGGATATTTCCTAAGTCAACATTTGTCAATAGCCGGTTGGGTGGCATAGTTGGTTTGTCGTTGTCTTTGTACGCCCAAGCTTGTGGATTTGACTACAGCCTAAGTTGGTGAATTTTCCCGAGGCAAAAAATCGACAGAGTTCATGTTGTTTGATTATGTGGGTGGCATGTAAAAGATCCCTCGAGTGCCTGTTTGGTTAGAATCCCATCGGCAAAATTAACATTTCTAGTGTCATTGCGCATCGTCAGAACTCGGGACCCTCAATCTAGGAAGGAAACTGGACTTCAAAATTACTTGAGGTGCTTGGTATACCACCTATATGGTGCGCACTAAAAAAAGATACCAGCTCCCGGGAAATGTTCTAGATCTGCAATGGTGAAATCAATCCACAGTCCCATTAGAAATAAAAAAATTTGCCAATATGTAATGATTTCTTTCTTTTTTTAAATTTAAATTTAATAAAATTATTCATACGTTTCCGTTCCGCCGGTGCAACGATAGAAGCAATAATAAATGAACTCTACACGGAATATTCCCGCTAGTAACTTTTTACCGCTAAAGTTTCAAAAGAATTCATGGTCTTTCCTTATCAGTAACGCATTTTTCATTATACATCAAAAATGGATGAAACACCAATGAGAACTAATATTTATTAATATTTCATACGTATACATTGTGTGTTGTCGGCCAATAACGCCCTCTTGGTTAAATTTGCGCTTGCGAAACGGAAAAGTACTAAACTGTTTTAGATATTTTTATAGCACGTAATGGTCATCTCGGAACTATGTTCCTTAATGACAAACAGAAGGGTTCTTAGGTATGAAATTTTCGAAATGAAAATTTTTTGAGAATTCAGTATTCCCGTGCATGCACAAACACAATAAATATGTTCGCACATACGATGACAGCATTTGGCGTAATTTTTTGACCCCGTTATGTGCTTCAATGGACTTATTTGTGTTTCACTAGTACTTTATTCAAAGATTTCTCTCATCTTAAGTCTCGGTTGCTTTTTTTACGTACTTATGTGTTAGCGTTACCGCAGCCAAATTGGCACCATGCGCGAATCGCACTTTGATATCAAAACAACAAAGATTCAACTATGTAAAAAAATACCAATCAGTCAGATTTTGGTGGGAAATGAGGTAACAATTTGGCTGCGGTGACGCTAATACGTAAGTATTTTTTTTCTCTAAATAAAGAAACGAAATAAATGAAACAAATTTGGCCTTAATTAAATTGGGTACTAATATATTATCGCAACAACCACCAACTCAACTAATACTCGCCAAGCTGGCAACTCCGATTTCCGGTTAAAGTGTATTATGGGGGCTTGGCGATGTCAATTACTTTTGGCGACCAAAATCGATCGTCAAGCTACTTCACTTAGCGATAGGCGTCCGGAAGCTGGAATGAATTCTTTATCTCACCATAATATCTATATAAAAATCGTCAAATCCAAAGAAAAATCACCAAATTCAAAGGGTTCCCCCTATACTACACTTTAACCCCGATTTCCTATGTGTCGTACAAGCTGAATCGGTAACCAGGTGCTTCGCTTCGTATAACGTCTACCACTATGTTGCGATATAGTACGCAAGTTCCTTAAAATGTACCGTTAAATAATTTTATTTAGTTCAAGTATAGTATAGAGAAGCTAGAGCTTAGAGGATTTTTATACATATTACGGTGAGATAACGAATTCATTCTGGCTTCCGGACACCTATCGCTAAGTGAAGTAGCTTGGAGATCGATTTTGGTCGCCAAAAGTAATTGTCATCGCCAAGCCGCCCCTACTACACTTTAACCATAAAAAGCCTTTTAAAACTATTTTTATGTCTGAAAACTTACCGGTATTCGTGCAGTTGAATCTCCGAGTTGGCCAACTCGGCGTACAAGCGCCTCTGCACTTGTCTCAACTTTTCAAACGCCTTCATGATCTCCTGTCGAGAATGCTGGAAAAACTTTTTACCTTGAAAGGTTTCTGTAGACATTTTCTCAAGCAAAACGAAAATCTAGACTGAACGATCAAGGTACGGATTCGCGTGACTTTGTTAAAATTTTATTCACGTGTTTTGCTCTTATAATTGACTATAGTTTAATTTAGATTTGAAATGTGAGACAATTATTAAGAATTACTCAATAGTGAAAACAAATTAAGAGAGCAGAAATCATGTAGGGGTAAAATTATTTCTGCCAGTTCTTGCTTCAACACAAAGATAAGAATTTTTTGCATAAACATCAATAAATTTGCACAAAACGTTATTGTTACTTGCTGCAAGGTCTGTTTTTATTGGTTGAGAATATTTGCCAAAATAAAAGAACGGGCTCATCAAAATCTTCCTATCTCCAGATAGGAATCAGGGCCGATTGAAGCTCATTTCGGGCCCTGGGCGCAGAAGAGCGACAGGATCTCTTGGCACTGGTGGATTGAAACTTATAACCAGCTTTTCCGGGCCCCTGCTCTAATGGTTAAACCAACACAGTTCGGAATTATTTGACCCATAGACTTGAACTTTTCAAAGCATATCTGTTACACAAGCCCTTTGTTGAGAAATATGTCGTTTCTTTTTCATTTAGAAACTGAAAAGCACGTGCAATTATTGATTAGCATTTTTAAGTTATTTTTTATATTTTCTAAGGTTTTGTTTAATTTACTGTACTTTTACTTTGTTTAAAACTTAAGTAATTGCACGAGCTAATTGCTTATTATCTATGCTTGGAAAAGTTTTGTGTCTTGGTGAACGGCAACGTTTTTTTAAAAGGGAAGAATGAATATAAATAAATTGAGTTAGAATAATGTAATAAGCTCGTATTCTTTTATATTTAGAAAAACACACAATTATTACTATTTCGAGGAGAAACAACTGAATGAAATAAAATTCAGATAGTCTCAACATTGGGATGACCCAAAGTGATTGTTAAAGAAGGTACGTCCATTTTTATTTGTATAAGAATTCTTTAAGAAACGGAAAAAATGGAACTATTAGTAAAAAAACGAGGACCTATTAGAGCCAACTTTACCCGATCCATATAATGTTATAATGGAAAAATTAAATGCTGATAATCCTGTAGAAAGAGAAATTAAATCTATCTAATTTCTCCGCAAATTAAAAGAAAAAGCTCCAAAAAATTGAACTTGTTAAATTCAGCGGTGAAATCAAGAACTAGTTGGCTTTCTGGAGTCAATTTAAGCGTATTCACGACGATGATAAAATAGAAAATGAAGATAAATTTCAATATTTGATACAGTCTGTGAGCGAAGGAACAAGAGCACGTGAAATTATAGACAGCTATCCTCCTACAAATGACAATTATTCTAAAGCAATTGAAAATTTAAAATCACGTTTTGGAAAGGATGAATTACTTATAGAGTACTATGTTCGTGAGCTACTAAAATTAGTTATAATCAACGCTACAGAAACAAAAAGAAAATTAAATACTTCGCAAATCTATGATAAATTAGAATCTTATTTATGATCTTTAGAATCAATTGGTTTAACATCTGACAAATGTTCCACAATGCTTTTCCCCTTAGTTGAATCATGCATACCGGAAGATACTTTAAGAGCGTGATTACGTAACCCTATCGTAATTTCAAATGGTGACACATCAAACAATGTTTATACAGAGAAATTGAAAAACTTACTACTCTTTTTAAAAACCGAAATAGGAGAAGAAAGAATTCGTTTGGCGAAAACCGGTTTTGCACCCAAGAGATAAGATGAGAGGAAAGAAAAAACTACACGTTCTTCTTACGCAACTGCTACGGATCTGTTTTCAGGAGTGGAAAGAGGAAAAAATTTGCTAACTATATTTTCTGTGAGAAAAATCATGAAAGCAAGGAATGTTACCATGTTAAAAATCTAAATTTTGAGAAAAAAACAAAAAATTTTAAAAAACAAAAGAAGTTGCTTCATTTGCAACCCTCTGAGTGTTCATCCTTGTCCTGAAAAATCATTCCGAAAGCGTTTACTTCTTTTTTGAGAATTCCTTCGAAAGTGCAACACATTTAATTCCTTTCCCCTTTAAAGTCAGCGGGAGGTCTACAGGGGAAGATTTTATTACTCAGTTCGGCCTCTTTGTTGCTTTAAAACCGGGAGAAAACTCATCCACAGCTGTGGCGTTGCCTTGTGCGAATTTTGGGTGGGAAAAGTGGGTCCACGTGGTTGTTTGATCGGTTAAGTCACAATAAAAGTGAAGAGTTAAAAAAAACTCGAAAGAACCTTGTTACAAAAGTTGAAAAATACTTGTTTATTTTAAACAAAACAAAATTAAAAAAAATTAATTTAAGAAAAATAAACTATTTTGGACTAACGATTTGAGCCAGGAAAAAGTACCTTGTATTTATTGTGGAATATGAGACTAAGAAAACACAAATACATCGTAATGTTTTTTAAAAAGTAACTATGTAAAAAAGAGTAAAAGTGACCATCTCTCTCTCTCTCTTTTTAAACAAAAGAGAATAAATGAAGTATCGTTACATACGACGATTATGTTTATGAAATGAGATCAATCTTCCTCTATTCAATTATATTTTAAATTTAAAGTAACATAAAGAGGGATTTCAATACTTTTAATTTGTATATATTTTATCCTATAAATGATGTTTTTATGTTAAATTAATTTTTCGGAAAAAATCTAAATTTTATTTCATAGTCAAACAACTTGTACTAAGCAAAAATACCTTCTTTACATAGGCATTTGTGACGGAGCAAAAAGCAAATTTAGTCAAATTTTTTATTTTTATTTTAATGGGAATATATTTTTCTTCAAAATGGTAAAAGTATTTCTAACCATTTTCTATTAAAATTTAATTTTTTATTTTTCTGTTTCTTTAGTGTTAAACGGAAAATTCACCGATAAATACAACTTTCACACAATTCAATCATTACAAATTCTAATGAGAAAAAAACTTCTCCCAATTAATTTTGTCTTTCAAAACAGTACACTTAAAAAATTTTGCTCAGTGAAGCTAACCGACAATTCCGCAGTGTATTCATATTAATTTTTTTTAAAAAAAATAACATTCGGAAATGCTGTATTCAATTTTTTGAGTATAAAAAAATAATGCCTGCTGTGGAGAAGACAGAGAATGAGATGTGATGTATGGTTTTGAAAGAATGTTTTCGTACATGTAGAGTATTTTTGAAAATTTAAATATCACCAAAGCTGATCATATGATTGTAAATGAGTCTTATTTTAGAATGTGAGCTGTGGGGTATCAAAATAAAACATTTTACTTTTAAATAGCCAAGGAGTTTATACTCAATATCCTCTTCATAAAATTGCTTACAACTTTTATTCAAATTGTAAAGAAACTGAAATATAAATATCTGACTTACTCCAGTCAAAAATATTCATATTATGTGAAAATACTGTTCCTCCACTTATTTAAGTACATTTATAAGCTATAGCCCAAAGCAATATTTTATTTTTATAAACGAGGCACAAAAATTCAGTTATAAAAATATATTTTTCATTTTAGAACATATAAACCGCACACGGATTGTAAGACCATTTCTAAAATACTAAGAGTTTTTAGAGGAACAAAAACATATAATTTTGGGTAGTTCAAATTTTAATATAATACGCAAATATATATATTATTAAGCAAATACGTTTGACAAGAAAAAAGTAATTTATTTAAATCTTGCATTGCATGAATAAAATAATTCAAAGATCCTCCTGAAATAAACACAATTGAAGGGAAAATGTTTAATTTGCAATCGATAGCATATAAACGTTTCTGTTAGAGGTATCCCCGAAGTGACGCAATCCTATTCGGTAAAAAATAAAACTTACTGCTGGAATCATACAATTTCCTAATGAATGGGTGAATCCGAATATTTTTTTCATTTGAACTGTTTGGACGGAAATGGCTAAATAGGAACATTTAATAATTTACAAAATTAACCGTTATAGTTTATATAATTTCTTAAGATTACAAAAGGTGTATTTCGGAAGCACAAGTTTTAATAGGAGTACGGCTTATGAAAAGTAGAACAAATATATCTGAAGAACTATGGTTTGTTACCTTAAATATTGTGAGTGAGTGAGTGATTTTGGGGTTTATTGGCGCAAGAGCCGATTTCGGCTATACTGCGCCAAACATTTGTTTTAATATCTGTGGTCTAGACGGGAAGAGAGAAAGAAAGAATGAATTGAATGACAAGAAAGATGGTCGAAAATAGAGAAGGATCACTAGGGTACCCCGGGTTCGTGAAGCCCGTGTTTGCCAAAGACAGTAAACCCCGTGGGAAAAGGAAAAGATGATTAGGGCACCTCGGGATTGTGACACCCGTACTCACCTAAAGAAGGTGAGCCCCCTGAGGGGCTTAAATATTGTGAAACACAACAAAGTATATTGGAAATCAATTCCCCAATTCGTGTTAATAAAAATGTATGAAAAACTGCAAGACTTATTTTTGTATTTGTAATTATTATTATTTTTCCTGAAAACTGCAATTTCTTGTGCGGCAACCGTCAAAACCGCTGGGCCCTCACTTTTTGCCCAGCTCACCCCTACCTAAACCAGCTCTGCTCTAGCAAGTGAAAATGCCGTCTTCTGTTTATCAAGGTTATATGTTGCAGACTGCATCCTGTATGTTAGATGTTCGTTTTTTTCTTCTACGTCAATCTGTTAAAATCTGAATTTAAAATTATATGAAATTCTTAACATTCGCAACAATGCCCTTTATAATTTTTTTTAATAGTATATGAATGCGTCTTCAAACATTACATTACATTTATGTTGACTTTTTAATTAATATTAAGTATAACTTAACGCAGAGATTTTCTGAATTTTAAAATAGATAGTTCAAAAACTCTTGTAGATATGATCATAATTTTTCATTCCTGTGTTTTAGCTTCTCAGTATTGCTTCTACTTAAAAATTTATTGTATATTCATCAAATTTTTCAGCATAATTTTTGCTCTTAACATACAGTTTTAACCGAATTGTATGAAATTTACGAAATGCATTAAAATGCTTAAGATTCTTATGTTAAAATTTTAATTTAATATATTTTATTCGAAGAATTGTTAGTACTTATTTTAAATAATTTTTAACTGAGTATGTGCACGATACATAAATATTTTTTTCTGAAATTTCAAATACAATTTCTAACATAAAATTCATAGTTTTGTATGAAAATCTGGATATTTTCTGAATGTTAATTATAATAGATATCCAGATTTTAATTACTTGTTCTTCAGTTAGCTTTAAAAAAATAAATATTTAGAAATTTTGCATAAACAAAAAAATTTAATTTAAAAAATTTTAAAAAAATTTCAAATTTATCTTTATATTTATTTATATGCGTAAATGTCAACTATAAATGTATCCGAATATTTTTAATTACTATTTATTCAAATATTCAAGGTTAAAAATATGAATTGGTATAAAAAACCCCTCATTCATGTTTTCTCTGAAATAAACTGAAACTCAAGCATTTTTTTTTTAATTCAAATATAATTTGGTGTATTGTAACAATACGCGCCCTGAACATCTGGCTTTAAAATTAAAAAAAATAATAATAATGGATCTGAATTAGTTCTTTCATTATTATTTTTATGAAAGCGTAAGAATTTTTTACAAATAATTTGATGCAAAAGTTTAAAAATTATTCATTTTTAGTAGTTGGAAAGTTTAAAAGGTTTTAAATTTTGAAGCGTTCGGTTTCTTATTAACTTTTTTGACACCTTATAATGAAATAATCATGGTTTAAAAACTGAAAACATTGGTTAAGAGAAGAAAAATGAAGAAATTAAATATAGTTCTAGATATTATATAGAGATTTATATATTTTAAAAACTTCTTTGTCCGTTTCATCATTTTAAGATAAAGAAAATAATACGAGTTAATCAAGCAAAGAGAATATACTTAAAAAGTTATTTGTCCAACTATGTAAAATAGCAGATTACAGTTCCAACTTATTAAAACTTCAAATTAATATAAAATCAAAAGAGAGTTATATAATATTTTATTTATACGTTGGAACATTTTTCAAAACTTGGAGGGAAAAAAAGTTAAATTGCTAAAAGTGCAAAAAGAATTTATTTAATTCAAACGCAATAATATCTCAAATGAAGCTAAATTACAAACACTATAACTTACAGTTCGTTCACTAAGGTGTCTAAAGAAATTCTTCCCAACTTTTTTACGATTGCTTCAGGGTCAAAACGCAGGGTTCCCCGAGAGCTGTAAAACTTCCTGTCAGTGACCATTGTGTCGCCACAACCCTCCCTAATTATCTTTCATGGTGTTAAACCATAAAAGAGGGGAAAGGATTTCAGAAAAACACGGCCTACCCGCTTTTGAAGCACTCTCTTGAAGTCAGAAAAAGACGTGTGGTGCGTTTTCGAAGCATCTCTAGACGTGCGGAAAAAGACGTTCAAACCGCTAAGAGGGTTAAAGTCTGGACACAAGTCAAAAGTTTGTAAGTCAAATGTTCAGTGTTTAATTTGTAACAAACGACACTGGGCTTTAATGTGTCCTGAATTGCCTTCAAACAAAACGAGAGTCAAAACACCTGATTTGGAAGAAAACCTGAATGTAAGTTTATCAAATCATTGTGCAGCAGAAGAAGTTCTCCTACAAACCTAACAAGTTGATATCAAGGCAGGAGGCAAAACACGAAGAGTTCGAGCTCTTATCGACAGTGGATCCCAACGATCTTACTTATCGAAAAAGGCAGCAGAAGAAATGAACCTAAAACCTGTTAAAATGAAAAATATACTTCACTCTGTATTTGGTGGCTCGACTTTACGAAGACAAGACCATAGACTGTATGAGATAACTCTTCAGAATGTGAATAATGGATTTAGCTTTGACATTCAAGTCCTTGGTCAACCAATTATCCGTGGAAAAATACCTCGAATCTAGATAAAGGAATTTGGGAAAAGGAGTTGAAAAGGAAGAATATAATTCTCGCTGACCATATATTGGCTGTCCAGATATTGAACTGTTGATAGGAGATGATGTTTGTGGACATTTATTCTCAGGAAACATTTGGACATTGGAATGTGGATTAGTCGCATATGAAACTAAATTTGGCTGGCTAATTATGGGCAAAGTTCCTGGATTAAAATGAGAAGACACTTCTGCTCATCTAGTGACATCATTATTCATAAAAAAATAGCTCTATTGCTGACCTGTGGAAAATGGAAACTTTGGGAATTATGGATCCAGTGGAGACCAAATCTAAAGAAGAAATGCAGTGGAGCACCTTATGAGGACAGTGGGTAGAGACGAGCAAGGGAGATTTATTGTGAAGTTACCTTGGATTGAAGCAAAAGAAATTGTACAAGGTAATAGATCTGTAGCTGAACAACGTTGCCTTCGAACTTCCCAGAAATTGAAAGTTGAAGGTACATACACTGTTTATGAAGCTGTTTTCAAGGAGTGGCTTGATGAAGAGGTAATTGAGAAAGTGCTAAAAGAAGAAATTGGGAAATCAAGTTATTACTTGCCTCATAGAGGTGTTTTTAAGAAAAACTCTACAACCAATGTACGTCCTGTGTTTGATGCTTCTTGTCGTGTCAAGAACGTTTTTTCCTTAAATGATTACCAGGAGAAAGGGCCAAATTTAATTGAGCAAATTCCACCCCGTTTAATAGAATTTCGCCAAAATGCTATTGGAGTAATTTCTGATATTAAAAAGGTATTTCTCCAAATTTCTGTTGCAGAAGAAGATCAGGATTTTTTAAGGTTCCTGTGGTAAAAGGATTATGAAGAGAAAATTTGAGATCTTTCGACATCGTCGACTTGTTTTTGTCCTGACTTGTAGCCCTTTCATCTTGGCAGCAGTGTTAAACTTCCATTTGGACGAAATAAAAAAAAGAATTTTCCAGACACTTCAGAAAAATTGGAAAACTCCTTTTACGTCGACAATTGTGTAACTTCTGTATGTGATGCAGAAGAGCTTTCTCATTTTATTCAAGAAACAAAACAATTACTTGCTATAGCATGTTTTGATTTTCGAGGTTGGGAAGGAACCTGGACAGATTCATCTAGCTCAGGGATGGTGAACCTTTTTGAGACGTGGGTCAAATTTTGTTCATGTTTTTTTAATACTAGCTCGTGGGTCAATTCGGACTCCAATTGCCACCTTCCCTTGCATATTTTCTGACACATATATTTTTATGCATATATATATATACCTGCATTTTTTTGATAAAATGGCAAAGTCTAGCTCTGTTAAAGTTGTATGCAGTCACATTCCATATTCTATCTATTTATTTGGAAGAATCCAAAATGAGGAAATTTTTACTGGGACTAATAACATGTTTGTTGTTATAAATACTTAAGATGCTTTTATAATTGAAGAGAAAAAATTTGCTGTTGCAATTTTACTCCAGACATTTCTTAACGATAATATTTTTGCAAGATATATATTTGTTGAAAATAAAGAATTGATTATTGGGGTACATTATTATTTAAAAGTGATTTAAAATTAAAAATTAGAAAAATGGATAATTATAAGACATTAAAGCTAATATCTTTTTTTTGTCAAAAGTGGTTAAAGCCGTGAATCGTAACAATTTATTTACTGAAAGATAATATGAGCACATTTTTATCAATAAAATGAATAAAAAATAATTCAGGAATTCATTTGCAAACGATATCCGAAGACAAAGTAAGGCGATTTTAATGCAATAAAAAGTCAGCTTCTTAAGTAAAAACGGTGGGCGAAAGCAGAGTAATGCTTTGTAGACACAATCAATACATCAGCTTCCGAAATGAAGATGGTGTCTGTAGACAAAATAAAGCTATGTGCCAGTATCCTGAGCAAGGACAGTCTCTTGAGACAGGGTAAAACTGTGCGTCAGTATCTATAATGAATGATGGTGTCCAAAGACAAGGTAAAGGCATACGGATACAATATAAACGTGAGCTTCACAAGCGGGGAAACTTTCCAAGACAGAGTAATGCTATGAGTCAGCCTCCTAAATGAAGGCGCTTTCCAAAGACAGGGTAATGATATGAGTCAGCATCCTAAATGAAGACGGTCGCCAAAGACAGGGTAAAGCTAAGAGTCAACATCCTAAATGAGGATGGTTTCCAAAGAGGTAAAGGTAAATGGACACAATAAAAACGTGAGCTTCCAAGGCGACAACAGTTTCTTAAGACAAGGTAAAGCTATATTAATTTTATGAAAACGTCAGATTCTACCGTTTTTACTCAGAAAGGTTTTAATGATATATAATCGATTTGCTATCGTACAGTATTAGGGAGTTTGAACTTTTTTTTGTAGTTATTTTTAGGCAGTTTTAAATGAAAAAGAAGCTTTTGATGAATCTCAATAGTGATATATTTTATTATTTCATCAACATATTTTCAAATGAAAGTAATTGAGCTATTGAAGGTTGTTTTTGCCGTTAACTTTATCTAATTAAACAGGAACAAAATATTTAAATCCGTACAATTAGAAGTCATTTAAATTCTTCAAGCTTTTAAGGTCCCACGACATTCTCGAAATAGTAATATACCAAGATCTAGACTTCGCTCTTTTAGCCAATTTCATTTTTTTAAGGGACTTCTTCATTGCAGGTGTTAAAAAGTGTTTATCGATTGGTTTTCTTGCAAATCTCCCAGCTACAATAAGCTTCGTCGAACTGTTTAAGAATTCATACTCACACCAGTAGCTAATAATTTTCTCTGAAGATCTATACATGTTTTGTAAGGATGCATTGTACTATTTCATCCAAGAAACTTGTTTGTTCGAAGCGTGGTCTTGCGTTTGCGTCCATATATTTATTCTTTCATTTGGGTGACACTGTCCCAAAATTCTTTTACTGATTAATAATACAAGAAACACTGGATTTTCCAACTCTAACTGATCTAGCAATGTCCCTCACAGTCATAGAAGTAAGCTGGGAACTAGATTTTTCATTGATATAAAATTCTTTTTAAAAAAATCCCATACGTATATATTTTAAATTTTTACTGTGGAATCAATATTATCCGCAAGAATTTTACACAATTTTTCCTTCTAATTCAGAAATTAAATCTTCAAATTTTGTTTTCCCCACTACGCTGCATTGAAGTTCGACTAATTCCATTTCTAAATTATCGATACCTAGCCACATAAATTTGGTTAACTCCATTGTTTCAAATTCTGTTTTGTACGGATATAAAATAAAGTGTAATGTATTTTCCAAACTGTTAAATTTATTGAATCTCTCTTTAAAATCTTGTTTTATTTCAGGCATATTCATTACATATTTTTAATTGCATTTTCTTAAATGTCAACAGTTTTCAAAAATTATTGCTGTTTGAAAATGTTTTTGTAGTTGAGGAAAATATTTCACGATTTTCATTTCCAAATCCTTAGTAAAGATGTAAAATTTTGTCATAAATATTTTAAAACATTGTTAAAACAATTAATCCATGTTTTTTATTCAGTTCATTAAAATTCTGATTGATGTCTCATAGAAACATTTAATCAGTTGATTAATGTATATTGGATAATTCATCGATACTGCTGTCTTTTTCAATTAAAAGATCTTAATTTCTTCTAATAACGTTGCAAAGCGATGAAGGACTTAACCAAAAATAAGCCATAGCGCGTTGTTGTATGTCAAAATCCCTGAATATTGACATTCAATTTCTCTAAGAATTGTACAAATTACCTTTTTCAAAGAGCTCTTGAATTTATAAAGTTGATCATTTTTATAACACCTGACAGTACAATGGAAAATGTTTTTATACCATGCTTCTCAAATAAAAATTACTGGTATATTATACAATGAAATTCAATCAGGAAATGCGAGATATTTTGCTTAAGATGCTGAATAAATCCAATGTTTTCCCGTACTGTACTAGGTGCACCGACTGTTACTACAGAAACTATTCTCTTAAAGTCAGTATCCATTTCTTTAAATGGAATATCAAATTCTGCACAAATATCGAGACTGGTACACTTTCCTTTCAACGTTATTTTAGCTTCATTATATATATATAACTATTCTTTCATTATATTTCCAAAAACTACTAACCAAAAACTGCAAATTGTGCATAACCATTTATATTATTAATTTCATCTGATGCAATTGAATACATTTCTGCATAATTTAAGGTGTTATGTATTAACGCGAAAAAATATTTTTTTTCCCCACTTCTATTATTTCATATTTAATTATATTGCGACTTATAGGAAACTCATTTATACGCTTTATAATCAAGAACTTTTCTTTAAAATCAGCAAATAATGTAGGACTATTTTCTAAAAATACTTTTTTTTTTATACAAATTCTTCTGAAAGAGGTTTCCTGTTGCGACCAATGATATGGACATTGCATTGGTCTTGGAAACTAGCAGCTGAAATTTTATTTTTTGGAACCAAAAAACATTTTTTAAACACTGCTTTGAGAAAATATCCCTTTTTTTTCTTTTGTAACAATATGTTGTACTTTCTTCATGCCGAGATTAAAATGCAATGTTTCAAAACGTCTTTTTACATTATATAATCGTGCAGTCACATTTCAATTACAAATTACACCTATAACCCTTTTATTCATTTCAATCCTTCCATATTTATCAAATCATTCAGCTTGATATGGCCTGGATCTTGTATGGCTTGTTTTTAATTTTTTAAACCAACAACATAGTACAGGGCTACAATTAAAAATATTTATATTTAGAATACAATAATTCAAGAAGAAATTTTGTATTAATGTACCTATATATATATATATATAATGCACAAATAATTTACTTTTAAATGCTTTCGAAATGTAAGTTCAACACTGGTACTGACTGGTGCAAGCACCTTAAGACAATATGGTACGCTAAAATCATCAAACTATCGAAATTTTTTATTGACTTATTTGATACCTCAAATCTTTATAAACATGCCTGAAAAATTTCAAAGCTTTTCCTGCATTATTTATCAAGTTATGGAGCAATATTTGATGCTGGACAGCAACTACCACACCCACATTTAAGAATATCTTCTAGAAAAGAGCCTGATAAAAAATGAACTAATTATTTTTCTACCACGCGTAAATGAGACTGACATTATATATGCAGTAACAAATCATTTCAAGAAAGAATTGTGCAATTCATGCAAAAATTCTAGTTGGTGTATTGTTTATTGGGGGGGGGGAGGGAAGGGATTTGTTCAAGACTTAAAAGTTGTGCATACTTTTTGATATTATTATGAATGACATTAAAACTTCAAAACAGATTCTCCCATAGCACAAATACTAAATATCATTTTGATAACCCAACAGATAATTAAAAATCTAATTTGCAAGAATAGAAAAACTCTCCCATTTTTATATATTTGTTTTTGGTGATATATATATCCAATGTGTGCGAAATTCAACACTTTTATTATTAAAATATGTTAACATATTTATTTAAACAAATGCACATGTACAGTTCTTAGATTTTGATGTATTTTACCTATAAATTGTAATTTGATTTTGCTTTCATTCATGTACAATATTTAACATGCGAAGGCTTTTAAAATCATGGAAATAAAAAATAAAGTCATAAACATCTTTTGTACATGTTGTGCATTAGTTCTGAGCATGGAATTAGCTCTGAAGTGTGTGTAGTTATTTTTATTTTTTTACAATTATTGAGATAAAGTTTTATGAAATATTGATCTTTCATTTGTTTTCTTCTATATATTCATTATGCCAGTATACTGTTTAATTGTTCTACATTTGAGCAATTTTTTATGGTAAGTAGTTTTAAATAAGCCAATTAACCTTTCATAAAAGTTTCAGTTTATTCGATGGATATTATATTATGGTATTCATGGAATGAAAACTTCAAACTCATATTTCTTTATGTTGAATTTTTGTATATAAGCTGTTATTCAAAACCCTAAGGCTTTTTTGATAATTGAAGTATGGGCTTGAAATTTTTTATACATGTTCTGAAATGTATGTTTTGAAAAACTGTGCATGGAATTAGCTCTAACATGTTTAGTACTTTTTCTAAAAAATTTCAAAATCAAAATTACTGTTTTTTGGGGAATTTTTGGAAGTTCTATATATAAGGACTATAAAAAAATTAATAAAAAATTAAAGAGCAACAGAAAAAAACCCATGCACAGTTTTATGTAGTATATTATAAGGTACTTGAAAAAAAAATTTTGAAAGAAAAGAGAAATATTTAAAAAAGCCTTAGATATTTAAAAAATGCTTAAAAAAATTTAAATTTTACAAGCATTTTGCAACAAATTAAAACTTTTTTGTAGGGAATTATCATTAAATATCAACCTTTATAAAATACAATTAAAACTAAATATCAAAAATAAAAAAAATTGTGAAGATGGTACCATATCGCCTTAAGAATCTGATCCATTATTTTCTTTTATATGGAGATTCAAAGTTAGATGACATCAGCTTTTCAAGTCCCAACTCACACAAACTGCTAGCTTTAACTAAACTAGCAAATGTTTTTTCTGACTTGTGATTGTGATTAATAGTATGACTATGTAAACTGGCCTTAGTAAGAAAATCATCGCAAAATTGTGAAATCTGTGGTCACAATAGCTAATGATGTGAAGGGTGTCAATTTTCCACACTTCCAAAAATGTGCTCGTCGTCACTTAACAAAGCGCTAGGGAATTTTTAAAAATTTTCCCCAAGAATAGATGCGACTTCTACCTTTTCCCTTGTGCCTGCTTATTGTTAAGTTTCGGGGCAATCTGTATAAGCATAAGAAGAAAGGAATGCTTCAGAATTGCATATTTTATAATGGCTCTTTAAATGAGGATTTAGTATTTTTTTTAAAAATAAGCAAGATATTTATTTTTACTAGAGCATTGGGTTTAGGTTTCCAGACTAGTTTTTAATGGATAAGTAGATCTTCTAGGTTAAGTTTTTCCTTTTTTTAGCTGTTACAAAGTCAAAGCATCAGAAATGTTTAACTGATCAGCAGCAGAAATTATTCAAAATATTTCAGATACTGATTTTGAAATGGACTCTGAGTACAGTGATAGAGACAAATAACATATTCTGATAGTTCTGTTCATTACAAATCTAATTATAATGACATTTTGGACATTTGCATGCCATCAAAAGAAAATACCTCTCCAGGGTTATCTGCAATAAAAAAAATTTAGTTTTCATATGTTTATATTCCAGCAAAGCCCCTCCAAAATGACAAAGAATTTATTATGAGTGCAATAATTTTAAAGCAGGACTGTGTGTACATCCTTGTTTTTAAAATTTCCATACTAAAAAAAATTTAAGCAACATATTAAATTTTCAAATGTATAATGTAGTCCTTAAATGGAAATCAAAAATCTGAGAAAAATGTATGAAAACAAGAAATAACTTGGGTAAACAAAGTATATAAATACAAAATATATAAAGCATAGAGTAAGTATATCATATACATTCAAATTTAAGTATTTTCATGGATTTTGGCTTAAGTGAAAAAAAAACTCTGGTCAAAGCAGCATGCACACGTTTGTGTGTCTTTCATCCTTCATCCAAAAAGGGTTTATGAAAACTTTAAATATTTTTTAAATCCTTTAATTGTTCATAATATGTGCTCGTTCAAAACAGATCAACACAGATAAACAAAGAGCCATTTACACTTGATTTCTAAAATCGCACTTCAGGTTTTACTAAATAAAGATAAACATGTACAGTATACTCAATGAATTTTTTAGTTACAATGCTGCATTAGCATTACTAAATTCTGAAAAATAAAATACAAGATAAAAAAGAAAACATTGGTCATGATAAAAATAAAGTACAATTTGATGAATATTTTAAATATTCAGATAACAGTATCAAAGTTATATGTATTTAATACATAAAATAAAGAAAAAAAAATGAGTTGAAAATCATGGAAAAAGTCTCACAAACTTATATTATCATTAATAACAAAGTGGGAAACCCTTATTTTGAAAATATTAACAAAACAATGAAACCAACCAGAACACATGTCACACACAAACATCTTTTTACAAATTGGTACAAAGTGAAAAAAAATTAAAGCATCAATTCATGATTTAATGAAAAAAAATACACAGTCAGATGAATACTTTACATTGAATAAGATAAATAATTATCAAAATAAAAACAATGAATATAAGAAATCAAATAATCGAACAGATGAATGATTTCTTTGAACATGTCCAGTCCAAACTTGAAATCATCTGACATTTCCTTCTTTGTGTTTTAAGCAGTGAAGCCATATTCCTGCCAAGTCTTGATGAATGCTTTCCATCATTTCTGCAGTTTGATTTATCCTAAGCCATAAAAAATTAAATTATGTCATTCATCATAAATTAAAAGAGTAGACAAGCCAACATAACACATTAATCTTAAAAGCAAAACAAAGCACCCTCATCAGATCTGTTTATTGATGTTGCACTTTAAAGTGACAGAAACTATATTTAAGCTCTCTAGCACTTCAAGCTCCACATTTCCATACAACATCAACGTGAAGACTTCGGCCCTCAACATATTTAACACACTTCCTTCAAAAGATGATTGGTGTTAATAAAATATACAACAATTTATTTTTTCAAAAAAAAAGTTTAAGTTGAAATAAAATACAAGGAATAACCCTATGAGCAAGAAATTCGGTGAGAATATTCAATGGAGGCAGAGAGATCGAATGAGCTAGGTTTGAGTGGATTGAGAGGCTCAGGTGTCGAGCTATAGGCAAAATACTGTTCGGGGGGGGGGGGCACCTAGGGGTGTTGTGTCCTTGTACTTCTTAACCAAACAGGTAGTATTATTGATCTCCCTAGTATCAACCTCAGATCATCCAATAAATGGCACCATAGGACTAGCATAGGGATTGATATTTTAGTGTGTTAGCCCTCCCCTGCTCAAAACAGGTCATCATTAGTAAAAAAACTATAAAGGGAGGGGGGCAAGCCAAGTCGATCGACACCACCGCATGCGCTCATTGGTCAAATCACATAGTGTGCGCTTTCCCGGTTTCCTGCTACGCATTTCCGTCCCTTTTCACGAAATCACTACCACAAATATCTAGCAACTGAGAGGAAAGATGTTACACATCAAAAGCTTTTTATTTTATAAATTAGTAGAGACCAATTATGCAGCAAATTTCATGTAGCTGAACATTAGTAAAAGTAATAAATCTAGACACATAGTAGTACATAGAGAAATAAAAATTGAATTTACTACAATATACTAAACATAATTCAAACAAATGTAAAAATTACTCCTAATTCTCAACAACTTGTTGAGAAGATTCTCATTAAGCAATTTTCTTTATGAAACAAAAGGAAATGTCCAAGTGCAATCTTGATTCAATTCTTTATTTACTTTCCAACAGCAAAAAGGCTGTCAAATCTTCCAACAACTAAGAGTAAATCATCACCTCTTATTAAGTTAATCTTCTAATATAGCACTCAACAATTAAGAGAAAAAAATTAGTAATTTTATAATAGCAATAAAATAGCATTTAAAATTATAATGTGCATGCAAAAACCCTCATATATAGAGATTTTAAACTTATTTCTATTTTATATATATTGAAGATGAAGAAACTTCTTGAGTTTTGAGGGCATATTTCTTAGCTGCCCTACCAAATCTAGCTAACTTGATTGCACAAACTACATACTCTTTTAAAAAATTCTTTATGGATGAAAATAAACTAACACTTTACTTCTTTAAAATTATGACTTTAAATTTTACTAGCTTTCATGGCCCAACGTTGCACGGGCTTTCTCTACTTTTATAAATTTTCCGTTCGCTTCACAAAATCAGCATGACCAATACTCTTTTTCGAAATTACTTTGGCTTCTATATTTTTTCCCCTCCGCTAAGCCCGGCATTGTACGGGCTTTTACCGAGTGTATAACTTAATCCCCATGAGAAGCTCCTCTTTCCCTCATGACGCCATAACTTCTGTGTGGGTGTGTACACGTATGATGTGAGTGCATGGCCCGACATCGCTCGGGCTTTCCCGTTTAACATTTTCCCTTCCCTTCAATAAATCAGCACTTCCTATATTCTTTTTCGAAATTAGTTTGACTTCCTTATTTCTCCCCCCCCCTCCCCGCCTCGCTTAGCCCAGCATTGCACGGGTTTTTACCGAGTGAATTACTTAATCACCACCCGGAATATCCTGTTTCCCTCATGACGACAACACTTCTGTGAGTGTGTACGCATGCAATGTGAGTGATTTCCGTAACAATGTCATTAAATTTCCCATTCTCGAAATTTGTTAACTTTTTTCGTTGTGAGACGGGTTTCATTCCTTTCCATTTAACCTGGCGTTGCATGAACATATTCGAATGCATAACATATTGCCCATGGAAATTCCCCTTCCTTTATCGAAGTCCCTGGTAAATGTGTGATTTATATACATTAATGTCATATATTACAATTCCCTTACTGGAAAAAAATATATTCCAGATCTTACTGATGTCAAACAGGTTCCTTTCTCTCTCTCTACAGCACGGTGTTACAGTGGCTTTTTTGAGTGTAGAACTATTTTCCCCCTTACTCTCCTCAGATATAAGATTTATCTTCAAATTTCTATTACTGACTTGAAAAACAATATTGCTTTAGTAAAAAAATAATAAATTTAAACAATAAAAAAAAAAACTGTTCTGATGCTTGATTTTAAAAAAAAAATCATTTTTTTTATAATAGATAGTTTTTAGGAATCTAAAATAATAAAATAATTTTCAGGTTTTCATTAATCAATCAATCGTTACTTACAGTTAGCTTAAAAATGTCTCTAGAACGTATTTTTATCCTAAATAATAGGCGATATACTTTTTATTAACAAATAATTAATTTAATAATAAAATAATAGAAACATTCCTTTGATTTTAAAAAAATATATTAATTTAAATCCATTATCAATAAATACTGATAAAAAAAATTCTACAGATAGCTTTTGAAACGTTTGGATGTTTGATTAAACATATGTAAGTGTTAAAAATCTACTTTTGGGGGAAAACCTAGTTATATGCTAACATTCACTGAAAAAAACATTAAAAAAAAAATAATACTATTTGATAAAAACATTTAAATTTTTAATTTTAATTTTATAGTTTTTCATTCCACTCTG
Organism: Trichonephila clavata; assembly: GCA_019973975.1. Lineage (NCBI taxonomy): Eukaryota > Metazoa > Arthropoda > Arachnida > Araneae > Nephilidae > Trichonephila > Trichonephila clavata. Next base: position 201,644 of record BMAO01037132.1, read on the forward strand.
CGTTAATTAAATTATTTAAACACGTATCTGCGAAAAAAAGTATATTATACAAAACTAATAAATATATATAAATATTTTCTAATAAAATTGATTAAAAATGCTCATTTAGCAATTAATTGTGACATACCATTTGCTTAAATAATGGCAGCACTGAAAATGAAGTAAATTTCAGATCAGTGGGGATGCAGCAAGTGAATTCAATCATTGAAGAAGAGAGAATTAATTTACGTGGGAAAAATAAGCAGAAATGAACAAAATCGAATTCTCTAGATTCGAACCCAGACATATGAATTAGACACTTTGCGGCCTGACGGAAGCGACGTGCTATCCTACTACACCACACTGACCCGTAGCAGAAAGTGAAAATAGGCAATAATAATGAATGGGAGGTTCAAATTGAAATTAATTTTTAATTGAGGGGATCCACAGGATATTCACATAACGATTGAAGATTACATTTAAATGTATTGCAAAAAATTTATTGATTTTTGATATTTTAATAAAAAGCAATTAATAATAAAGAATATATAATATGAACATAGCTTTTTTTCCTAAGGAATTTATGCCTATTTAACTGACTATTTCCAAAAAAAAAATTTCAAAATGGGAAAATTTTTCGTTTTTATTATGGAATTATATGTCAAAAAAAGAAATATACATTAGGCATTATTTTAAAGTAAACTATAAGTTTTACAAAAGAGAACAAAAATTTCGATACTGATAAATATTTTAAATCTCAGAAATGCATTGAATGCATCTTATCAACTTAATCTGACATATATAGTTATTTAATTTTGAAAATTATATAAAGAAAAATTGACAAAAAAATAACTTTTTCACTCGCATTTTTTTTTTATTTTTTTTACTCGACAAAGTTACTTATTTCCCCTTGTTTAAGGCAGAACTTTTTAGTGTAACCCTCGAGTTAGATGCGGTTGACGGTGAAACAGGTCAAAAGTCTTTGGCGCAAAACTAATTTTCGACGCCAATGTTTGGCTAAATGTAAAATCGCGTATTTTTAATTATTTTAAAAATCATTACCTTCATTATTAGGGCATAATTTTTAAGTTAATGCTCTCAAACTTCACAAACTATTTGCAAAAATAAAGTACTTTGAAATAAAAAATGTACAAAAACTACTGTTTAAGTTATTTCTCAGAAAAACAGCAGTTTACGAAAGTCACAAAATGTTTTTTAAAATCCGTAATTTTGAAGCAATTTCTTCAATCTTCGTATATCTTACGAATAATATTGCTTTACACACGGAAAAAAGGTTTTGTGCAATTACCTTTATAAATGACGAAGTTATTCAATGTGTAGTAAAAATTGGGACTACTTTTTAAAAATTCTTTAAAAAAAAAGTTTTGGGAATTTTATTTTTTTAATGAATGGATCAAAAAGATAAAGGCTTGAAATTAATTAGTGTAGAATATTGATTAATTAACACGAAAAATAATTCATACCAACAATTTAGAAATAATTTTCATAAAAACGCATCAATTTCAACCATTTTTTAAAAAATTCGTAGAAAATAGTAAATATCATTATTTTGCAAAAAAAAATTATACTGTATTGTGGCGAAATAAATGATCTTTCCGATTCTGTAATTATTTTTTGTCTGATTTCAACACCGAAAATTGGATGGCAATTTTAAAATGGTGGAAAACGCCGGATCACCGCTCGGCCGAAACGGAATGGAAGTTCTGCCAAGTAAACAACCGGCAGGAGTAAAACAATTAGGCGTTTTAAGGTTTTTAATTAATATCTTTTCAACTAATTACAATATCGGAATATAAATGGGCAATACGGGTTCCCCGGAAAATTCCCGATCTTTTGGTACCTTCCGCGAATTTCTGCGTCATACGGTTCGTGAGAAGATAGACGCACATACATACATACATACATAGATAGATACGTTTGTTTACCTTCGAATTTTAATAGTGTAGATACTTAAATTTTTAAAATTATTTCTATAGAAAAATAATAAATATGTCAAGATAGGAGTAAATAGCTCAGGAGATATTTAATAAAAACTGTCTTTTTGCTTGGGAACTAAACATTGGGGGGTTTGCATCAGATTGACCACCTGAACAGAACATCTGCTCATGCACCTCAGTGCCCAAGGTCACAAAAACTGAGATGGGCACAGGCCTTGGCCCTCCTGCCACTTAGTTTAGTTTATTTATATGGGCAATAGATATTTTTGCATTGATCAGGGTTTGCGGATTTTATACTATCAGTTTCAAAGAACAAAACAGTGCTTCTAGAATAATGAAATTTATAATAGAAAAACAATCCTTAAAATACAGCAAAATTTGCACAATAAATTACAGAAGATTCTCAATCTTCTCCAATACTAGACACAATTATCAGAGCCTAAAAATACAAGTATGTAACATTAAAGTTTATGCGCAAAAAACCACTAACAAGTGAACTCTTCAACAGCTGAAGTTTTTCTGACTTAGTTTCGGAAGGTGAATGCTATTTATAGTTTGTGTGGCTACCTTTCAGCACTTTCTCGTAAAATCTGCTTACTTCATAGATTGTGATTTCTCCAGTAATGTCTAGAAGCATCTATATGGTCATATTACCAA